>ML318172.1:0-107443 GCA_005239505.1 Nicotiana paniculata
AATGTCACTTTAAGTGGAAAAACTCCCGTACCCCCTTTGGGGCGTATGAAAAGGGAGGTGTGATAGGGGCGTGAAACATACCCATAATATCTATAACAAAAATTCATACCAAGACCAAATCAAGTCCAGAGAAGGGATCTCGCCTATAACTGTTGAACTGGAAAGCCTATTGTGGTGGGGAATCTTTGTCTTCCTGTCTATCAGAACCTGCAGCACGACAAGCAGCGTCCACAAATAAAAGGACGTCAGTACTAATAAAGTACTGAGTACGTAAGGCAGGAAAGCATAAATAAGAACATTAATGTAAAAAGAGATGTAGGAGATACAACCTGTAGCATCTGAGTGCTTCTAAGAGACATTAACATGAAATGCATGATAGATATATCCACATAATCTTTTTAAACATCCGCCTCTGTGGGCATCATCATCATCATAGAACATTCGCCTTTGTGGGAATCATCATCATCATATCATACCCGACCTCAAAGAGGACTCGGTAAACCCAACTGATCAGTGGTTGCACAATAGGTTCCATACCCGGACAACTATAGCGCGGCTCGGTAGAGTAAAATAGATACATATATATAATGCATGCAGGACTCATTGGAATCATGTTCTGAACATTTCGGAGCGACGTAAGGTCGATATTCTCCGTACACATCATTATGTCTAACTCTTCATCGAGAATCTTATAAGAATCAGGAAGTACCAACAACATTGATAACATAATAATAAAAGAAGCAACCTTAACATCAATTGTTCCATAAGAAGGGAAACAATGTAAGTACTGCTAGCTTCTAAGTGTAGAGTATATTTGGAAGCTCGTTCATTACATTATGTACAATCGGAGTCGAGCAAAAGAAGGAAGGAGATAGCCTCACATACCTTGTATATACTTCCCCAATCTCAAGCTACGCAAATGTCACAACTCCTTAATCTACAATAAGAGAAACGACACTATCGTTATCGTTTAAGCGTCATAACCATTATGTATCGACCACAACCTATTTTATGATGAAACGGACAGCACCTATCCTATTTATATGACTTCAAACAAGTCAAAACAATCACCAAACATCCCAAAAACATCAATAATAATCATATTGAGCCTCCCAAAACAGTCCACACACAACCTACTCACTTCACACATAAGCGACCACCGTAGTCGTGTCAAACAACACGAAAATGTTACAAAGAACGACCATATCACAACCCTACATCTATATGGTGTTTATCCAAACTCTTCCTCCTCCAAAACACCACAAAACAGTAGTAAAACACGCATCCCAACAACAACACAAAACAGTCCGCTACAAGTCAAATAACTCGAACTCATGGCTTCCGATCACCGTCCCGTGAGTTCTAACTATTAGGAAACATATTTATCAACCTTCCTTGATATTTAAACACTTAAATACATATATTATACGTTTCTTAACTATGATGTACCATCCAAAACTCTAACTACAAAGAAAAAGGATAGGCGGTATAATGACACTTACGTCGTAGAGATTGTTTTGATGTTATTGCTTCTCGATTTCTAGCCCGAAATGATAATCTTCTTTGAAACCCTAGAATATAGCTTGAGGTTATGTTTATGGGTGTTATATGGTCGTTTTATGTTGAATAATGAAGAGAAATCCGACCTAAGGTTCATATATATCAAGTTTGGAAAAGTCAAAGAGGTGATAGCTTGGCACCCTAGGATTAGTCCATCTTCCGACGCTTATATCTTTTTATCCTGATGTCGTATGAATGAAAGGTTAAGAGAGTTGAAAACTAAATTCCAATACCTTCAATTTTTTATATTAAATGTCCCAATAAGAACTCATATATCATATGAAATGTATTGCTCAAAAAGCTCTAGTGATCCACCTACTTGTCACTTATGATGTCTGCGCAGTCTCGTGAAACTGGAAATATCTCTCTACTCCCACATCGTATCGATGAATGGTTTAATGAATTGGAAACTAGACTCATAGATATTAAATTTGGTTGGTATATCATCCAATAATTCCAAGTATATTGGGAGAAAATCTCAGTTACATTTGACAAAAGTTTAAGCACAATATGAGTATAACTTGTGAAGACCTTTGCCGATTTCTGTTCCACAACTTGCTTGACAAATGTAGAACACAACTATCATACGATAAAAATTAACTCATAGAATAACCTCCTTATCATGTAATGAACCATAGTCTCACCCTAAAGTACATTTTATAACATTTCAAACTCGTCGACTTTCGACGAAACTTATTTTCTTCAATTGGTTTAGCTTCTAAGATTTCAAACCCTCTTGGCACTCATTATTCATGATCTTAAATATTTGTAACCTCCAATGTAACATGATTAACTTACTTTATATTCCATAAAATATAATCTTATTTCTGAGCTTACAACAATTGACTTACGATGTACTCTCACGTATGGTAACATGGGGTGTAACATCATTCCCCCCTTTGGAACATTCGTCCTTGAATGTTGACTAATGCACTTTTACATATCTTAAGCAATAATTCTTAGGAATAATTTAATATTGTCTTTTCCATCTAGGGATTTGTTCGGTGAATAAATCCAAAGGCTAGAACATTCCCCCCTTTAGGCCTCTTTCTCACACCGCGACTTGTGGTCGAACTCCTTTCAATGTCGTAACTATTTCTACCTTCTTTCATGAAGACTAGACAATTCTAACCTTGAATGTGCGCCAATGCGACTCTTATCTCCTTTTTTTTATTTCTTGTTAGCTTTTAACCTATCTTTACGATTAACTTGGTGAAGATATATTGTACTATGACAAGCTGTCCCTCTGGGCATCTATAGGTGTACTAAAGTTCTTTGTTTGGTATTTTGTTGAACTTACGACTATTGCTATATCTTGTTTCATAGCCTTATTTAGCTATGCTTATGGCTTTACCACTACTAGGTAGGTCATACTATACAATAACTCTTACTTCGGTTTATTTGGAGACTTGCCACCCAACTCTAGGTTTTTCTATCACCGCTTATCCTATATGTATAAATCTAAGCCATTTAATGCTTCCTCATCAGCGTCCATCTTAATAATGACAACATAATCTCATCTCATACTTTGTAACTTTAATCTGTTCATTGTTGATTCACCTTCATATTGATCTACAATCTACCACTGATAATTTAAAATCTCTTATGTAATATATCGTCACTAGGGCTCACGTCTCATCGGGGAACATATGAAGTTATTTTTACTAATCCACTTAGGGATGATACTATAATGCAATAACTATATTTCATACCATCCCAATGGGATTCATCTTATGGGGGTATTCTAATCACGTGCATTTCATGAAATACTTGTTCTCTAAATCATTACTCAATCAAAGGTCTAAACATCATCCTTTTATCATTTATCACAATTACATCCTTACTATACTACAATGGTAGCGTTCTATCTCTTCTAAATGCTCCTAGTTTTAAACTCCTTTGAGTTCACTCATGATATACTAAGCTTTTTATAACTGTATGGAAACCATTAGCTCTCTTGTTGTGATGGGTTTAATCCCGAGGAATTACCTATTCTCGTCACCTTCTCACACACCTTTTCTTATCCTTACTCCTGCCTAGCTAAAACCTTGTTGCTCTACCATAGTTTAGCTTGTGACCTACGCACATCTACTTATACTACCCGTAACCTTCCTTTCATCATGTTAGCACCATAGATTTCCTTTCACGCCTTCTCAGTGTTTATAAATGTAAACAATTACTTTTCCGGGTCGTTCTACCACTTGCTGCATGGATACTTGGCCTATCTTAGTGCCCATGAATACGGGAGTTCCCTATAAGTCGTATGATCTCAATTATCAACTTTTGATTGATTTTTTTTTCTTCTTCCGTTCATTAGCTACGATAGGTTCCACTTTCTTATGGAGTGCTTACATTATAGTGAGATTGTTGTTACAAGACCATTTCTACTTTAGGTCACTATGCTTATGTTGAAGCCTGCTTCCTTATTTCCTCAGCTAGTCTTTCGTTGTAGTACTTAGGGAAGAACTTCTAACTCTTATAAAGCTGAGACCTTATTACATTGTATATTCCACAATATTTCTGATGTTCTTACTCGCCTATCATTATACTTAGTTAGTTACCTCCATGCCCTTGTGCTTGTAGGGTTTCTTATGAATTGAAATTTCAGTTATCACCATTGTGGCACTCTCTTTTATTTCTGTAACACTTATATTGTACCTTCTACTACCCATACTCCTTTCTGAATATTTCTCGAGGATTAAGATTTATCTAAGAGACTGGCTTTCCTATGCTGGGTTTCACTACGTTTATCTTGCATGATCTACTAATTTTCCTATATCCTCCTATCTATCCATAACTAGGCTCTTTCTGAATCAACTACTGAATACCCATTGATCCACTCTCAGATCTTTATTTTATGTAACGCCTCTTGGGTTATGTCCTTTGTCTTAACTTACCTCTTGTACGGGATCCTTATGTATCAAGTTTTCATTCCCACTTATATATCAATATCATCGAGTGTGAAACCCTTATTGATTCTCCCCAACATCATGCTTGCATAATGTTCTGGAGTTATATTATATCTGTAGGATATGAATAAATGCAATATTATTCCTTTCACCTTTTTACCACATTCTTCCTTTACCATTCGATATTTACCTCTTCATCTTTGGCATTTTGTTTCTACATCTTCACAGACCTTACTCGCCTTGCGGTAACCCTTCTACACCAGGTATAATTGAATTTCGTACACACAAGGGTTTTAACGTGGTATAACTGGCACATTTAGTCCCTTAAGCTTAACTCTGGTCATAGTGCTTGCTTTAGGGAAGCGTCTTCGTGAATGACCTTTAAAGGTTATTCTTCTATTGTTCATTCTATTATTGTCGAAGCACTATCTTTGAAACGATGTCGACTATTACCAATTCCTTTGATCCCTAATTCATGTTCGATTTTTTTTCTTGTTTACTATCCCATACTAATTTCTATTACTTGGGGGGTCTAACTTTTCCTTATGGTAATCACGTGTGCGTCACCAACTCATTTCTCGAAATGAGGTATGGCTTACACTTTTGTATTGTCTCAAGGTCTGTCTCCTCTCATTTGTTTTTCCTTCACTTGACTATAGACTTTATCATTATACCATATTCTTATTTGCCGCTATCCATCATTTATCACCTCTTACTCATAATGTTTCATTTACTCTCTTCTTATTCTCATGCTAATATCTCTGTCTATCGCCCTATTATAAAGACTTCAACATGACGTTCTTTCACATTTAGCTCCCCCTTCTTCATATCACTGGCTCTTCAGGACGCCTAACATTCTTCTTCTTTTTTTTTTTTCTTTACTAGTGGCTGGAGTCATACTAAGGGAAATATTTATCCCTTATAGGATCCTAGTGCCTATCTTCTAAAATTTCTGAATATTCTCGTATTCATATCTGACTGTTCTATTCTAGAGTGACCATATGGCTATCTCCAAATGAGAACTATTACCATGTTCTGCACTACCCTTCAAAAATTATAAATAATGATAACAATATATCAACAATTTTCGGTTACTTTAATCCCAACTTGATCCTGATATCCTATCCTTCTCTTAAATTATTTCAGTTAGCTCCCATAGGGCATAATTGAGATTGGTATGGACAATTGTAGATATCTCTGTTACCGTTGAAAGTAACTAAAAATGCTTATATTTCTCTGCCAGAATTATAAATACTGATAATCTTTATTAACTAGGTACCTCGTACCATTCTTTATCTTGCTTCTTTTACTTGCTAAAACTCATATCTACCTTCTGATTCTCTTCTTTCTTTTTACCATAAGGGTAGATAGATATTCTTTTCTTAGAGCTCCTTATAAAGAAACTAACACATCTTAGTACACACATGATTTGCTGAAGCCCTCACATTTACTCATCATAAGCATGATGCAAAATTGAGTTCCTCTGACTCAACTCTTCCACAGCCACATTGTAATCTCTTACTATCCATCTTTCTAGATGTATGCATCATCGTATTATAAATACGATAGAATTGAGGAAATTGAGTTCTTACGATTGAGCTCTACCACACGATATAGAGTAAGATGAAAGAGTAACAATCCTAAATGCCCTGTAGCCTCTTGCTTATAAGTGTGGTTCACAACACACCGATAAACAAGACTCTACTAGACACGTCTCATAGACAAGCCCTAGGACAGGCCTCCTCTGATACCAACTTTGTCACGACCCAAACTGCAGGATCATGACTAGCACCCGGGCCATACTTGCCTAGCACCAACGTACATTTTATCTAATCTTCTTATAATCTTTAAGGGATAACGAGATCAATATAAATGGTAGATATGGATCATGAACATACATCACATGGGATGACAAGATTACGAAGAAATTACATAAAGGTACGAGCTACAATGCTGCCATGAAAGACTATACAACAAAAATTAGCTAACAAGGCATACCAAACTATTCATGAGTCGACACATGTCTATGAGCCTCTAAAGGAGCATAAGTAATGAAACGTAGCCGGAACAGGCCCTGACATACCCATAATATCTATAACAAAAATGCATACCAAGACCACGGCAAGTCCGGAGAAGGGATCTCGCCTATAACCGCTGAACTGGAAAGCCTATTGTGGCGGGGGAGCTTTGTCTACCTGTCTATCAGGACCTCCAAAACGACATGCAGCATCCACAAATAAAAGGACGTCAGTACGAATAAAGTATTGAGTACGTAAGTAAGGAAAGCATAAATAAGAACAATAATGTAAAGAGAGATGTAGGAGATACAAACTGTAGCATCTGAGTGCTTCTAATAGACATTAACATGAAATGCATGATACATATATACACATAATCTTTTTAAACATCCGCCTCTGTGGGCATCATCATCATCATAGAACATTCGCCTATGTGGGAATCATCACCATCATATCATACCCGGCCTCAAAGAGAACTCGGTAAACCCAACTAATCACTGGTTGCACAATAGGTGCCATACCTGGCCAACTATAGTGCGACTCGGTAGAGTAAAATAGATACATATATATAATGCATGCAGGACTCATTGGAATCATGTTCTAAACATTTCGTAGCGACGTAAGGTCGATATTATCCGTACACATCATTAGGGATAACTCTTCATCGAGAATCTTATAAGAATCAGGAAGTACCAACAACATTGATAACATAATAATAAGAGAAGCAACCTTAACATCAATTGTTCCATAAGAAGGGAAACAATGTAAGTACTGCTAGCTTGTAAGAGTAGAGTATCTTTCGAAGCTCGTTAATTGCATTATGTACAATCGGAGTCGTGAAAAAGAATGAAAGGGATAGTCTATACCTTGTATATACTTCCCCAACCTCAAGCTACGCAAATGTCACAACTCTTTAATATACAATAAGAGAAACGACACTACCGTTATAGTTTAAGCGTCATAACTATTGTGTATCGACCATAACCTATTTTACGATGAAACGAACAACAACTCCCCTATTTATATGACTTCACACAAGTCAAAAGAATCACCAAACAGCCCAAAAACATCAATAATAATCATATTGAGCCTCCAAAAACAGTCCACACACAACCTAATCCCTTCACACATAACACGACCACCGTAGTCGTGTCAAATGACCCGGAAATGTTACAATGATCGACCAGATCACAACACTACATATATATTCTCCACACTCTTCCTCCTCCAAAACTCCACAAAACAGTAGTAAAACACGCAGCCCAACAACAACACAAAACAGTCCGCTACAAGTCAAATAACTCGAACTCACGACTTCCGATCACCGTCCCGTGAGTTCTTACTATTAGGAAATATATTTATCAACCTTCCTTGATATTTAAACACTTAATACATATATTATACGTTTCTTAACTATGAAGTACCATCCAAAACTCTAACTACAAAGAAAAAGGATAGGCGGTATAATGACACTTACGTCGTAGGGATCGTTTTGATGTTATTGCTTCTCGATTTCTAGCCCGGAATGATAATCTTCTTTGAAACACTAGAATATAGATTGAGGTTATGTTTATGGGTGTTCTACGTTCATTTTATGCTGAATAATGAAGATAAATCCGACCTAAGGTTTATATATATCAAGTTTGGAAAAGTCAAAGAGGTGCTAGCTTGGCACCCTAGGATTAGTCCATCTTCCGACACTTATATCTTTTTATCCTGATGTCGTATGAACGAACAATTAAGAGAGTAGGAAACTAAATTCCAATACCTTCAATTTTGTATATTATATGTCCCAATAAGACTTCATATAGCACATGAAATACATTGCTCAAAAAGCTCTAGTGATCCACCTACTTGTCGCTTATGATGTTTGCGCAGTCTAGCGAAACTGCAAATATCTCTCTACTACAACGTCGTATAGATGAACGGTTTAATGAATTGAAAACTAGACTCATAGATATTAAATTTGGTTTTTATATAATCCAATAATTCCAAGTATATTGGGATAAAATCATAGTTACATTTGACCTAATTTTGAGCAATTTATGGGTGTAACTTGTGAAGACCTTTGCCGACTTTTGTTCCACAACTTGCTTGAATTCAAAATGTAGAACACAACTATCATATGATAAAAATTAAATCATAGCATAACCTCCTTATCATGTAATGAAACATAGTCTCGCCCTAAAGTACATTTTATAACATTCCAAACTCGTCGACTTTCGACTAAACTTATTTTCTTCAATTGGTTTAGCTTCTAAGCTTTGCAACCCTCTTGGTACTCGTTATTCATGATCTTAAATATTTGTAACCTCCAATGTAACATGATTAACTTACTTTATATTCCATCAAATATAATCTTATTTTTGAGCTTACATCAATTGACTTATATGTACTCTCACGTACGAAAACATGGGGTGTAACATCATTCCCCCCTTTGGAACATTCGTCCTCGAATGTTCACTAATGCACTTTTTCATATCTTAAGCAATAACTCTTACAAATAATTTAATATTGTCTTTGCCATCTAGGGAGTTGTTCGGTGAATAAATCCAAAGGCTAGAACATGCCCCCCTTTAGGCCTCTTTCTCACACCACGACTTGTGGTCGAACTCCTTTCAATGTCGTAACTATTTCTACCTTCTTTCTTACAGCCTAGACAATTCTAACCTTGAATGTGTGCCAATGTGACTCTTATCTCCTTTTTTTATTTCTTGTTAGCTTTTAACCTATCTTTATAATTCACTTGGTGAAGATATATTGTACTATGACAAGCTGTCCCTCTGGGCATCTATAGGTGGACTAAAGTTCTTTGTTTGGTATTTTGTTGAACTTACGACTATTGCTATATCTTGTTTCATAGCCTCAGTTACTTACGCTTATGGCTTTACCACTACTAGGTAGGTTATACTGTACCATAACTCTTACTTTGGTTTATTATTGTGGAGACTTGCCACCCAACTCCAGGTTTTTCTCTCGCCACTTATCCTATATGTATAAATTTAAGCCATTTAATGCTTCCTCATTAGCGTCCATCTTAATAATGACAACATAATCTCATCTCATACTTTGTAACTTTAATCCATTAATTGTTAATTCACCTTCATATTGATCTATAATCTACCACTGATAATTTAAAATCTCTTATGTAATATATCATCACTAGGGCTCACGTCTCATCGGGGAACATCTGAAGTGATTTTCCTGATCCACTTAGGGACGATACTATAATGCAATAACTGTATTTCATAGCATCCTTATGTGAATCATCTTCTGGGGGTATTCTAATCACGTGTAGTTCATGAAATACTTGTTCTCTAAATCATTACTCAATCAAAGGTCTAAACATCATCCTCTTATCGTTTATCACAATTACACCCTTACTTTACTACTATGGTAGCATTCTATCTCTTCTAAATGCTCCTAGTTTTAAACTCCTTTGAGTTCACTCATGATATACTGAGTTTTTTATAACTGTATGGAAACCATCAGCTCTCTTTTTGTGATGGGTTTAATCCCGAGGAATTACCTATTCTCTTCACCTTCTCACATACCTTTTCTTATCCTTACTCCTGCCTAGCTAAAACCTTGTTGCTCTACCATACTTTAGCTTGCGACCTACACACATCTATTTATACTACTCGTAACCTTCCTTTCATCATGTTAGAACCATAGATTTCCTTTCATGCCTTCTCAGTTGTCTTTAAATGTAAACAATTATTTTTCCTGGTCGTTCTGCCACTTGCTGCATGGATACTTGGCCTATCTTAGTGCCCATGAATACAGGAGTTCCCTGTAACTCATATGATCTCAATTCTCAACTTTTGGTTGATATTTTTTATTCTTTCGTTCATTAGCTATGATAGATTCCACTTTCTTATGGAGTGCATACAACATTATAGTGAGACTGTTGTTACAAGACCATTTCTACTTTACGTCACTATGCTTATGTTGAAGCCTGCTTCTTTATTTCCTTAGCTAGTCTTTCATTGTAGTACTTAGGGAAGAACTTCTAACTCTTATAAAGATGAGACCTTATTACATTGTATATCCCACGGTATTTCTAATGTTCTTACTCACCTATCATTATCCTTAATTACTTACCTCTATGCCCTTGTGCTTATAGGGTTTCTTCTGAATTGAATTTTCAGTTGTCACCATTGTGGAACTCTCTTTTATTTCTGTAACACTTATATTGTACCTTCTACTTCCCCAACTCCTGTCTGAATATTTCTCGAGGATTACGATTTTGTATCTAAGAGACTGAATTTCCTATGCTGGGTTTCACTACGTTTATCTTGAATGATATACTAATTTGCCTATATCCTTCTATCTATCCATAACTAGGCTCTTCCTGAATCAACTACTGACTACCCATTGATCCACTCTCATATCCTTATTTTATATAACGCCTCTTGGGTTATGTCCTTTGTCTTAACTTACCTCTTTTACAGGATCCTTATGTATCAAGTTTTCATTCCCACTTATATATCAATATCATCAAGTGCGAAGCCCTTATTGATTCTCCCCAACATCATGCTTGCATAATGTTCTTGAGTTATATCATATCTGTAGGATATGAATAAATGCAATCTTATTCCTTTCACCTTTTTACCACATTCTTCCTTTACCATTCGATATTTACCTCTTCATCTTTGGCATTTTGTTTCTACAGCTTCACAGACATTACTCGCCTTGCGGTAACCCTTCTACACCAGGTATAATTGAATTTCGTACACACAAGGGTGACGCGTGGTATAACTGGAACATTTAGACCCTTAAGCTTAACTCTGTTCATAGTGCTTTCTTTAGGGAAGCGTCTTCATGAATGACCTTTAAAGGTTATTCTTCTATTGTTCATTCTATTATTGTCGAAACACTATCTTTGAAACGATGTCGACTATTACCAATTCCTTTGATCCCTAATTCTTGTTCGATTTTTTTTCTTGTTTACTATCCCATACTAATTTCTATTACTTGGGGGGTCTAACTTTTCCTTATGGTAATCACGTGTGAGTCACCAACTCATTTCTCGAAATGAGGGTATGGATTAATGGCTTACACTTTTGTATTGTCTCAAGGTCTGTCTCCTCTCTTTTTTTTCCTTCACTTGACTATAGACTTTATCATTATACCATATTCTGATTTACCGCTATCACTCAGTTATCACCTCTTACACATAATGTTTCATTTACTATCTTCTTATTCTCATGCTAATATCTCTGTCTATAGCCCTATTATAAAGACTTCAACATGACGTTTTTTCACATTTAGCTCCCCCTACTTCATATCACTAGCTCTTCGGGACGCCTAACATTCTTCTTCTTCTTCTTTTTCTTTACTAGTGGCTGTAGTCATACTAAAGCAAATATTTATCCCTTATAGGATCCTAGTGTCTATCTTCTGAAATTTCTGAATATTCACGTATTCATATCTGACTGTGTTCTATTCTAGAGCGACCATATGGCTATCTCCAAATGAGAACTATTACCATGTTCTGCACTACCCTTCAAAAATTATAAATAATGATAACAATCTATCCATAATTTTCGGTTACACTAATCCCAGCTGGATCCTGATATCCTATCTTTCTCTTAAATTATTTCAGTTAGCTCCCATAGGGCATAATTGAGATTGGTATGGACAATTGTAGATATCTCTGTTACCGTTGAAAGTAACTAAAAATGCTTATATTTCTCTGCCAGAGTTATAAATACTGATAATCTTTATTAACTAGGTACCTCGTACAATTATTTATCTTGCTTCTTTTACTTGCTAAAACTCATATCTACCTCCTGATTCTCTTATTTGTTTTTACCATATGGGTAGAGAGATATTGTTTCCTTAGAGCTCCTTAACACATCTTAGTACACACATGATCTGCTGAAGTCCTCACATTTACTCATCAAAAGCATGATGCAAAATTGAGTTCCTCTAACTCAAATCTTCCACAGCCACATTACAATCTCTTACCATCCATCTTTCTAGATGTATGCATAATCGTATTATGAATAAGATAGAATTGAGGAAATTGAGTTCTTATGATTGAGCTCTATCACACGATCTAGAGTAAGAAGAAAGAGTAACAGCCCTAAATGCCCTGCAGCCTCTTTCCTATAAGTGTGGTGCACAACACACCCATAAATAAGACTCTACTAGATACGGCTCATTGACAACCCCTAGGACTGGCCTCCTCTGATACCAAGTTTGTCACGACCCAAACTGAAGGATCATGACTAATCCGGGCCATACTTACCGAGCACCAACATATATTTTATCTAACCTTCTTATTATATTTAACGGATAACGAGATCAATATAAATGGTAGATATGGGTCATGAACATACATCACATGGGATGACAAGATTGCTAAGAAATTACATAAAAGGTACGATCTACAATATATATATACACATACATATATATATATATGTACTATATATATATATATATATATATATATATATATATATATATATATATATATATATATATATATATATATATATATATATATATATATATATATATATATATATATAAGGTGTTATGTGATGCACAACCTATCAAATGAAAGATCCCTAGTTTCTAACACTTCAAACCATTCGTCATTTAGAAACTCCTACACATTATGACTAAATTACCAAAGGCTAAGATAATGAAATTCTGCGGCCAATTATGTGACCGCCGAAACATTCTGCGGGCTGCAGAAGTGGTTATGCGACCGAAAAATCATCGTCGACTTTTCTAGTGATGCCCATTTCTAGACATCAATTTTGTGGTGCATTGTGCGGCCCACATACCAATTGTGCGGTCCATTATGTGACCGCAGACCCAAGTTTGGAGGGTTAATTTTCCTATTTTCATAACCCGACCCCATTTTAATAAATAGCCTTTAGGGCTTATTTTGGGGTGTTTTTCTGAGGGTTTTAGAGAAAGGTAAGAGAATTTTAGAGAGAAAGAGGAAACCTAACATTCTAATCACATATTCTTGCATCAAACTTCAAGAATCAAGAAAACCCAATCGCTAGATTATCATCTATCCAGGTAAGTCATATTCCTAAGCTTACATGCAAGAGGTTATGTGTTATATATATGGTGGGGTTGGAAATAGACCATGCATATGACAATAGGATGTAGCATGTGGGGTTAATGAACCATTTTAGGTAGAATTTGTTGAAATTGGTTGGGGGAGGAAGGGACTACTGTTGTAGAGCTTTATAGTCTATTTTGCATGATAGGTGTTTGACAAAATTCCTAAGAGAGTTACACCATGTGAATCCTTATAATTATTATCCAACTTTCACTATCTTCCTATAGATTGTTATTGCTAAAAGTGTTGGGACATTGTAGTAATTTAAGTAAATCTCAAAGCGGGTATGTTGGCTAAACTACTCTCTTAGAATTGAATTCCATGATGTTCCCGTAAGTTTCAAGTAGGGTTGTCTCAAGTTCCTTATTCTATGTTTCGAGTTGTTCCCAATAAATTTGATTGTCCCGAATAAGCAATGTGTCAAGAATTATGTATTCAAAACGTGTTCTGAATGTTCCTATTACATTATGTTAACCTTTGGGAATGTGCTCAAGAATGATATGTGTATTAAAATGCTATGTCTTTCAGTCGTGTTTCAAATGAAGGTTATGATGCCAAATTGTGTGAGAAAATCTCAATATGCTTAAGACTCTTAATTGCTCATATGTGTACCTAAAGTCTTGATTGGAAATGTCCTATTGTTGATAATCTATAAAGATGGTTGGAAGTGATATAAGTGAATTAGGGATATAATTGTGGCCAACTTGCCATGAGTGAAAGTTATTCTTGTGGCAAATGGTGCCAATGAAATGAGATGATGTGAGAAAGATTATGAAATGAGCTTTGGTTCAACTGCTCCAAAATTGACTTCAGAAAATAGAATTGCCTAAAAGTTTATGAACTCACGCGGATGCCCATATGTGGTTATTTTAACTAATGATATGATGTGTAAGTAGTTTTGATGTATTTTTTGTTCTTACATACTCGTGAGTTGAAATTGTGTATTTCCTTTTTGGGAAAAATTATTTCAAGAAATAAATGATGTGTTACGTGTCAATGATTTTAACTCGTGCTTCGATTGCCGATCATTTTACTCTATTTATTGGAAAGAAATCCATTATGTTTAAATCCTTCATTATTAACGAACCTATTGTTGTGATTTTCAGAATATTTTATGTGTTGATATTTATGATGATGATAGGGAAGAAATGAAAGTATGGAATATGAAATACATCAATTGTGCTAGAAATGAAGAATAATATGTATGGCCAAGAGAGCCAATGAAATAATGATGTTGAAAGTTGTTGAAAGTGCAAATGAGGCTATACATGAAATGTTATGAGGTAAATGCATTTTTATTGTTGTTTCCTTCATAAGAAAATCAAACAAAATATTTTTGGGAGTATCGATAGTTACCGAGGAAGGGTAGGTTGAAATAACCTAACCCCGAAACTACACGTGCCGATGTAGGAGTGGATTGTAATAATTCCCCTTTCTTTGGGATGAGATTGATGTGATAGAATTATTCCCCTTAATTAGTATGAGATTATTTATAGAAAAGGATGATGTCGATCCATATGGAATTGTGGTGAGATGGCCTAGTCGATCGGGTCGTGATCGGACACCATGTCGCATACATGGTGGTGATTGAGCTGGAAATTGTAATTGAAAATATAATTGAAATTGTAATTATGGTTGATGTATTGGATGAGATGGCCTAGCCGATCGCGCCGTGATCGGACTCCGTGCTAAAAGTACGGTGGTATTGGTATTGTGAACGGTGGTATATCGGTGCTAAAGATCTCCCAGCCAAAAATCATACTTCGTATTTTTGAAATTATTATGTTTTAACTTGACATTTGGATATCATTGATTGTTGATCATTGTTTCCATGGTTTTTCCCTTTATTACATGGCCATTCTATTTTGAAAGAGGACAGTTAGCTTTACATACTAGTACTATTTCATATGTACTAACGTCCTTTTTTGCCGGGGGCGCTGCATCTTCAATGGATGCAGGTGGTTCATCACCGGACAACTTTGGTCCTCATTAGCAGTCACTCTCTATTCAGCCGGTTTTGGTGAGCCCTACTCTATTCTGGGATTTATGTCATCTTACGTTGTATTTTTTACTATGAGGTATAGTTGGGGCGTTGTCGCTGGCACTTCCATTATTCACTTTTGTTGTACTTAGAGTCTTCGTAGAAAGGATGTGGGTGGTGGTCGATGTTGGGAATTCAACTAGAAATGTTGGTATTTGGAAAACATGTTTTCATTATATATATAATCTTATAATTAATTGGAAATTATAAATGAAGCTGCTAATGGAAATGAAATGGGAGTTGCTAATTTAATCTTTTCAATGTTTGATTAATGGGGTACATCTCCTCTTTATTCATGGATGAGTTTGGGTAGAAGGAAGTCTAACAGGCTTGCTCGGCCGGGTTCACTCGGTTGGGCGCCGGTCACGCTCCCCGGGGTTGGGGTGTGAAAAACCTGGTATCAGAGCCTAAGGTTTTAAATTGTCCTAGGATGTTTCGGAGCCGTGTCTAGTAGAGTCCTTCTTATCGGTGTGTTGTCAACCACATCTATAATTAGGAGGCTACTTGGGCATTTAGGAATTTTACCCTTATTTGGTACTCCAGAACGTGCGATAGAGCTCAATATAGGAAGCTAATTTTCTCGGCATGCCTCATTTTCTAGATGTGTAATCCACGAGTTCGAAGCAACAATGAGGGAATGACCGCGCCTTTGAAATTGGAGGAGATTGCACAAGAGTTCGTTGGGAGAATGTGTCGAACCGTAGGGGGATTGGACGAACTTGTTGCTAGGGGAAATTTCCTTATTCCTATCAATGTCGCCGCACCACCGGATCATGTGGTGAAAGCACCTAAGAAACTGAAGGGGGTTGTGGTACTAATGTATGTTATAGATGTGGACTCAGAGGGCATCAGTTAAGGCATTGCCCCGTCAATCTAAAGTTACCAAGTAAGTGAACTCTTAGTACATCATTCTGAACACCACATACTTTTACTTATTATATATGTACACCTATATTGGGAGCCTGCATAGATATGGTCTTAACAAGAATCTAAACCACAAAATATTGCATGTATCCACTCCTTGAATGAGACACATTGTTCATGAAGCCTCTTTATCACCCTTATCTTACTTACAACCTCTTGAGGAGTTTAGTTCTTTAACGATTTCTTTGAATTGAATCACAACCCTAGGTTAATACTTCCCACTTGCTTCCCAAAATTCCGAGCAAAATACTATACCTGATCAATTTTTTATAGAACCTCCTGTTTCAAATGGATAATATTTTCTCATTTGTGCTTATTCATACACCATCATAATTTTTACCTACGTGGTATCAAATCCAATGTAAGACAACCTAGTGTTGAGATCTTTCTTGAGCCTCTCCTTCCCTCTCCTGGGTATGTGGCTCATGGGATTTGGGGTTTCACTTTACCCCCTTGTGAGAATTATCATAAACCCCCCTTCACTATTTAGTGACATAAGAGCATACCCGTGCACCTATCATATTTGTGCATGTCAATCGAAATGGTCACTGTGTGCATAAAGTCTCTCTGAAAATTGAGATCATCCCATCTCCATCATAGGAAGATCTTGTGTCTCCATCTTAGTATAACTTTCATTTCCACTGGGAACATCCCATAGTAAGTAGCTCGCTTTGTTCCTAGTATTTTGGTTTCCTGTGACGTGGCCTTGTATTGCAGTTTGGGAGTTAATATAGCAGAAACATGTCCAGCTTACAACAAATGTTCATTTTCTCTTTATAACTCCACCACATGTGTTAATTGCGTTCCTTAGTTAGTGAATTTATTGTGCTAGTTTCCCCGCACTTATTCGATCACAATGAGAGATCGCGTCCTTTTATGTGTCACTATAACACTTCCTTTCTCGTATGGACCATTAATAGGCTCTCCGTCAAGACCAAATGCACCTTTGGGGTTTATCATAGCATAACGTCTGCTTCTCATGTTTTCCTATCTGTCATTAGCATTTGGGTACTTTTCAAGTAAAAAAAAAATCCATGACGAACTCATTATGAACATCTGCAAACCTTCCATGATTATTTTATACTGTCTCATTGGGTTATGTTGTCTTTACACATTCGACTTCTAGAATCATTGGCCATGTCATTGTCATGTGCGGGGAGTTTTACTATCCTTGGCATTCCACCTCCCTGGGTGGATAGGAGTTTTATTTGTCTTTCTTCCCGAAGCATCATGTTAACTATTATAACCCCTCTAACCAAGGCATTCCATCCAATAATAAGATGTCCCCGCTACATGGTTTCACTCGTGTATGGTGGAGGTTAAGTGGCCTTACCGTGACCGTTCCTTCCCCATTCCAGGTGGTCGTTTCAGGTTTTTGCATATATTATGAGCATATTTATTTGAAAGGCAAGTCTATCATATCTTTAGTCCTCTCATATAGGATCAACTGAACGGCAATGGTTAAGCTGCCAGAATTGTAATAACCTCACAAGTGTTTCAACGTCTTTTTCAACCCAGTAGGCTTGGGGCGTAGTTTCCTTAGGTCAAATACTATCAAGAGAGTAACCCATCTTCATGTACTTTTTGAAATCTCTATCACATCCATGTTGAGTGTGAGCTAGGAGAATAAGGTAAGAGTAAAGAAAAGTAGTGACATACAAAACCAAGTTGTCAGAAAATAGGGTCTCGAGCTGGCCGAAGCAGGGCCTCGAGGTCGAACTACGATGCTTAATAGAGGACGGTCGATGTAGGAATACAGTATGGAGGGCCTCGAGGATAACCATTAAGATCAATAATGAGCAATGAATGAAAAATAATCAATGAACACGATAAATGAAAGGCAATAAATCCGTAGAACAAATGTTGAGTATGTTAAGAAGGCAGAGAATGTTCTTGTTGTATTCAATATTCATGTGTCGCAAAACATGACAAGGGTCCCCTTTATATAGGAGGGGGAATCCCAAACATAGTACATGCATAATTATTACAATGAAATACTGCCGGTACAGCTATATAAGTGCCCGGTACGGACTTGTACTATTTTGCAGGCGTTGTCAGCTTTAACCACGTGCTATTGGGAGCTTCCCGCCTTTCCATGACGGTCTTCGATTCTTTATTATGTCTTGAGGTATACCGAGGGCTCGAGGAATGCACCTCGGAGCTGATCTTTGGATTCTTCTTCGATGCAATCGTGACCAGGCTTGGAATGCTGTAGAAGCCTCAAAATCGATCATCCCCGATTTTGACCCTATATAGATAGTCCCCGCATTTCTTGGAATGAAAAGACAAGAAACAATTTTAATTCTCTAACTCTTCAATGCTTCCATTATTACGTCAGTTATGCCATATTAAGTGATTGATGTGACAAAAGTGATGCTCAGAGGTCACGTTCGCACAACTCTTGAAAAGTCTTCGAACTGATTACGGCGGTTGGCTATCTTTTGGCTTTCCTCAGCGCACACGGCTGGCCCCTATAAATACTCCTTCATTCGCCCCTTATTTTTCATTACATCTTCAAACCTTCAAAAGATCTCTTCCTACTTCTTTCTTGCGTTCTTTCCCTAATTAATGTTTCTACTTCATTCTAAATCTTCCAGCAAGAATGGGGAACGCCTCCAAAACTGTTTCTCAAGATGATGAAGCTTCCTCATCTTCACGCTCGTCCAAGGGCAAGGCAATAGTACCCTCTCGTCTCGAAAAATGCATCCTAGGGCCCTGTAAAACAGCCTCCGATTTGAAGGTTAACAAGCCTTCTTCGAAGTCGGGACAGTGTGAACCCATGTCCCGATATATTAGCCTGATAACAGACACGGAGAAGGTGAAGGCCGGCTACCGCTGGGGAGATGCGGTGCAAGTGAAATTTCCTTCTCGAGAAGAAAATATAACGACCCATAAAGTTGGCTTCCTTAGTGTCTATACCTACCCATTTACCCTTGGTCTGGTGGAGCCATCCTTGCTGCCGATAGACCCCGTGATCCTCGATTTTTGCAAGCAATATCGAGTGACACTCCGCCAAATCCATCCGTCTTTTTGGCGTATTATTTATATTATTAGGCACTTTTCAAACATGGTCGAGGGGATGACTTTTACCCTTGACCACTTGATCAGAATGTATAGTCCCCGACTTTACCGGGGTGGCCTGATTAAGATTCAACGTCGGGCCTCGAAAGCTTTCCTTGCTTGCACCGATGAAGTCAGGGGCAGAGGGTTGATCAGCCACTTTGTCCAATCGTGTACTCATTTCTAGTGTTTATGTTTTGTGTTTGTGCAGGTCCGAGAGAGGCCTCTTTGATGAGAGAAGCACCACCTAGGGAAGCGAATACCCCTAAACCTAGCAAAGAGAAGAAGAGAAGAAGGAAATCTCCGTCCGAGTCCTCAAAGCCAAAGAAGGCTAAAATGGAAAAACCTAAGGCCGATTCAGCGGCCTTAACTCCAGAGATATCAGAGTCGGAGGCAAAGAGAAAAATGAATCCCCGGTAGCACCTGTGGGAAGAGGGAGCATGACTGTTCCATATCTTGCTGAGCCGGAGGCTTGTGAATCAGAATTCGTTATTGATGTTGTCCCACCTCGGGCCGAAGAGGCCTTCAAGGGCGAATCGAATGATTCCCCCGAGCCGGTTGACGACCAAAATATTCTCCGAGCCGGGGTGATTGAAATGAGTGATTCCCCACCGGGCCCGACATTATCTCCGAGGGAGATACATGATGCCCCAAATATAGAGTCTTCTTATGTGGGGGCATCCATCAGAGATAAGGACGTGTTTGGAGGACTCTTCACTGGGGTAGAGGAAAACTCCGAGCTCAATGCCTCCCTTATTTTTGATGAAGCCGAGAGGCTCTGCAAACAGGTAATCTTTTGTAATGAAGTTCAAGGCTCTGATCCTCATCTTTCTAATTTTATTTCTTTTTTGCTTTCAGGACATTGTGCTTTACAATCAGGCCCTTGCTATGTCTCAAGCCGAGTCGACCCACTATGAGGAAGAGTGTAGGAAGCTCTCTTCGGAGGCTAATGAGCTTAGAGCTCTTTTTACCAAGAAGGAGGAAGAACTCCGCGTCCTTCGGGCTCGTACGGAGGTGGTGTCTCGAGAGCGAACCGATCTTGCTCAGCAGGTAATACAACCTTCGTTCATTTTTGTTACCATGCCTGCCCAACTTTAGCGTTTAATATCTTTGGTTTGATCTTTTCAGCTTGAGAAGAAAAATACTCTGATGAGGTAGGAGCTCCGAGCAAGGGATACTGAGATTCTCAGACTCAAGCAGCATGTGAACAAGGTGGTCTCCGAAAGAGATGCCCTCCAGGAGAGGTTAGCCTCAGTTGATCTTCATCTTCAGGATACAAGGGCGGAGATTAATAAGTAAAAGGATATCTATGTTGAATCGGTTTCCGCGCTGTTCGTAGCTAAGGCTGAAGATGATGCGCTCATATCCTCGTACAAAGAGGATGATGTCGCTAAAAATGCACAAGCCAGGAAGGTGTCTGAAGTAACCAAGCTAAAAACGACCCTAGAAGGCAGGCTCTCGATGATATACATACATGGGGCATCGATCTGTCTGCAGAGATCAAGAGGGTGAAGACCCTAGAAGAGGAATCAGCAGACCTGCTTACTTCTGATGGTGACTCGAGCAGTGGCTCAGAAGATGATGAAGACAAAGGAAATGTCCCCGAGGGGGAAGAGGACGTTGAGGACCTGGGGGCCGAGGCCCGAGCCATTGAAGGCACAACCTCTGAGGGAGCCGTTGGAGGCACAACCTCGGTGGTAGATTAGGTTTTTATTCGTTCTCTTTTTTGTGTAAGGGCTCCATGTATGAACCTTGTAAATACACCTCCGTTAACCTTTACTATATATCAAGGCCTTTGTTCTTCGTCATTTCTTGTCTTTCCTTTGCTTTTTTGGAATAGACTGTGATGTTTGTTGATAATTGGTCCAAAATTTTTGAATTTAAAATAAACCCTTAGGTTTTTTATCTTGATGAGCAATCGGTAATGGTCGATAGTTGACCGTTTGGGGCTTAGTCCCCGAGTCAAATTTTGACTTGAGCTCATCGACTTTTAGGTTTTTGGATCGGCCTCGAGGCCTTTTAGGCTGGCCCTTGGGCTCTTATGTATTGGCTCTTAGGATCTTTTAGATCGGCCCTGAGGCTCTTTCGGGTGGCCCTTGGGCTCTTACGCATTGGCCCTTAGGCTCTTTTTATATCGGGTCGATGCGACCTCTAGTATGGCTATAGTTTCCCTCCATTTCGGCTAAAGACTTTTGAAGTTTTTGCGTTTGTCCGACTCTTCTACCACTTGATAAGAACCTCGATTCTGAGTCGATATGTGATGATAAATGAGCTCCTCCGGAGGTTCACTTGAAGGCTGAATTTTTGAAGTCTTTTTATTGAGGGCTAAATGCTTTGAAGCCCTTTTATTCATGCCGAGGGTATCTTAATTAACCGGTTCTTTTCAAAGTATTGAAGGCCTGTAGTTTTATGGAGGCTGTCAGACGTCTCTGAGCTACGTTAGTTTGGCCGGAGCCTTTTGATATGACCGTAGTTTTTATGTTTGGCCGTAGCCTTTTAGTCCCTGAGTGAGATAACCTTGGCGTCTATATTGATGGTATGCCCTTTTGGGGGTCTTACAAGTTCGAATATATATCCTTGACTTTAATATCGAGATTATGCCTTTTTTAAGGTCTTACAAATGTAGGCATGGCTCGTTGAGGTCTTAAAAATTTGATGTTGTCCCATGGAGGGCTTATGGGTTCGATGTTGCCTCATTGAGGGCTTATGCATTTGGTGTTGCCTCATAGAGGGCTTATATTTTTTAGCATGCCTCTTCGAGGTCTTACAAATTCGATATTTACTCATGGAGGGCTTACAAGCTCAAAGTTTCCAGATCGAGGTTTTACGATTTTGTGTTTTTGGTGGCTCGATGAGCTTGTTGTCGATGACAGTCCCCGAGTGTAACGACCAGCCCGGTCGTTCTGTGAAATTAGCCTTGTTTCCCCTGTTTCTGCTTTATCGTATTCTTCTTAGCCTATTTATGTTGTGTTGGGTCAGTTGGTTCGGGTTCGAAGTGGTCATGGTGAGAACAGTGACACTTAGTCTCTTAAATTAGTTTAATAGTTTAAAAAGTCAACTGGGAGTTGACTTATTGGTAAAAAACCTCAGAATGTGGATTTTATGGCTCGAATAGCTTCGTTAGGTGATTTGGGACTTGAGAGCGTGTTCGGAATGAAGTTTTGATGTTCAGCTTAGAATTAGGCTTGAATTGGCGAAAGTTAGTTTTTGGCAATTTCCGGTCGGTAGGGGAAAAAAGGCTATCTGTGAACGTGGGACCTCACCTGCAGAGTCGTAGGTGCAGAAATGGAGTCGTAGGTGCGGAGTTTGGACTTTAAGTGATTTTGCGCAGGTGCGCACCTGGGACCGTTGGTGCGGGTCCGTAGGTACGGAAAATTTTCCGCAGGTGCAAATTAACTGGGCAGGAAGTATAAATATGTGCCTCCGCAAAATTTTGGCATTTTTCTTCACTTTTGCATGCGGGTTGAGTCATTTTGAGATCAATTTGGAGGAGGATTTAGAGGGTCTTCAGTGGAGTTATGTTTCTCGGACTATAAACTTGATTTTATGTTGTTATGTGACGGATTAGACTTGGAATTAGTAGATTAAATGGCATAAATTGGAGGCTTAGGGCTTAGGAAATTGAGACTTATAATTAAGGAATTTAGGGGTTGTTTGTGGTCGGATATTGATGTATTATATATGTGTAGACTCGGGAAAGGATGAGGATACTTGTGATGCAATTTTTATCGAATTCCGAGAGGTGGGCCTGGGGCTCGGGTTTGGCCAATTTTGGGAATTGTGCCTAATTTTGATAGTTTTCGATTGGGGTTCATCTCCCTAGCATATTTTGATGTTATTGATGTTATTTGTGATAGACTCAGAGCATTTGGGAGCCGATTCGAGGGGCAAGAGCGCCGCAAAGTAACTTTTGGGCTGTTTTGAGGTAAGTAACGATTGTAACTCTAAACTAGAGGGTATGAAACCCCGATATTTTATATTGGTTTGGTAAATGAGGTGATGCACATGCTAGGTGACGAGCATGTGGGCGTGCACCAATAGGGATTGTGACTTGGTCCGTCCCGCAGCGACTTTTAAGCCGCTTATTCGATTTAAAACCTTACCTCATCCTGTATCTTAGAAATTTATACTTGTTTATGGGTTATAAGCCATTTTTGGGGCCTTGTGCCGACCTATTTAGACCCTCAGAGGTGCTTTTACAGTATTCTCACACTATCCTGATAGAACAATTGTGAAACGAGTCGTGCTTTCTACTTGTTGTTATTTTCAGTGTTATCACACTGTTTTGAGACTCTGAGAGGTATTTGGGACTGAGTCTGGTGGGTTGAGATGGGTTGCCCGTCTTGTGATGATGAATAAGTGAGGCCGAGAGCCGGATATGTGATAGTTATGGATCGGGTTGCACGCCGCAACAATATATATGTTATATATTACATATGGATCGGGCTGCACGCCCCAACAATATATGTTATATATGGATCGGGCTGCACGCCGCAGAAAATATAGCGCTTGGACTGTAGGAGCCCCTCCGGAGTCTGTACACCCCTAGTGGGTGCAGTCGACTATTATATGGATCGGGCTGCACGCCGCAGAAAATATAGCGCTTGGACTGTAGGAGCCCCTCCGGAGTCTGTACACCCCTAGTGGGTGCAGTCGACTATTATATGGATCGGGCTGCACGCCGCAGCATATGTTATATGGATTGGGCTGCACGCCGCAGCATATGCTATATCGATCGGACTACATGCCGCAGCAGTATATATATATATACACACATATATATGTATCGGATCAGTATGCACGCCGCAACAATTGTATGTATTCATAGTACTTGTTGAGTATGAGTGTTTAGTGTGAGCATGAGATACTGATGGTGGAGACGCGAGTGAATACCTTGTTATGAGAGATACTTTGCCTGGATGGTTGTTACAATGTGAATTTTACTTCTTTTCTCTCCTTTCTTTATCTGTTCCTTCTAATAAAAGTTGAATTACTGTTTTATGAAATCATGATTTATAAATGCTCGTCACTACACTCAAGTTTTTAATTACTTTGATTACTTACTGAGTTGGCGTACTCACGTTACTCCCTGCACCTCTGTGTGCAGATCCAGGTACCGGACCATCTCACTAGTTGATTTTCAGACGTGCTTGTAGTTTGTTCGAGGATCGAGGTAGCTGCTCAGCATCCCTAGCTCACCTCATTTCCTTTCCTCAGTTCATAGTTTTTTTTGTCTTTCGTACTTCAGACTTTTGTAGAGCAAGTCACCTTATTGTACATGGTATTTATAGTCCTAGATGCTCATGACAGTTGACTCCAGGTTTTGGGGTAGTGTATAAATTGTTTATCTCATTTTGCTGTTTTAATCTGCTAGTTTTGGAAATTATGAAATATTATGATAGTATGTAATGGTTGGCTAGCCTAGTTCCATGACAGGCGCCATCACAGCCGGCTTAGGATTTGGGGTCGTGAAAAGTTGGTATCAGAGCCTAGATTGCATAGGACTTAACGATCATGAGCAGGTTTAGTAGAGTCTTGCGGATCGGTACGGAGACGTCTGTACTTATCTTCGAGAGGATGCAGAAACCTTTGGAACAATCTCATTTTTCTTGAATTATGTCGTGCCATTTTGTTGATTTTGGAAATCTAAACTTCTGTTGTTTCATTCTCTCACAGATGGTGAGGACTCGCGCCACCTATCAGGGTGATCAGCCACCAACTAGACAAGCGAGAGGTCGAGGCTGCGGTCGAGGCCGTGGTAGAGGTAGGGTCCAGCCAGGGCAGTACCAGTTGATCCTCCTACTATTCAGGATCAGATTCCCGCCACAGATACTCTAGTGGGACAGCCTCAGGCACCGGCGGTGCCTATTGTTATTCCGGGTCTTCAGGAGACCTTGGCCAGATCTTGACAGTATGTACCACTCTTGCTCAGGTAGTTGCTGCATCTTCTACTGCCGCTACTTCTCAGGCCGAGGGAAGCAGTCAGACTCCAGTTGCCCGGACACCTGAGTAAGTTACTCAGGGACATCAGACACCAGGGGCAGTTCCAGCCCAGCCGGTTGCTCCAGTTTAGGACTTCGTGGTTCCAGCTATGCAAGATGATAAGAAGCGTAGGCTGGAGAGATTTAGTAGACTTAAGCCTCTGACATTCAGTGGTGCTAATGGCGAGGATGCCCAGGGTTTTCTGGATAAGTATTAGGGGATGCTTCGTACTTCTAGTATTCAGGAGACCAGTGGGGTCTCATTTGCTACATTTTAGTTTTCTGGTGCTGCTTTCACTTGGTGGGAGTCCTTTCAGAGGCATAGGCCTGTTGGTTCAGCACCCCTCACCTGGAAGCAGTTCTCCACTATCTTCTTGGAGAAGTGTGTAGCCCAGTCTCACAGTGAAGAGCAACACCAGCATTTTGAGCAGCTGCGTCAGGGTGGAGCTATCAGTGATGCAGTATGAGATGCAGTTTTTAAAGTTAGTTCGTCATGCCACCGAGTTCGTCCCTACTGATAGGGAGAGGATTATGAGGTTCGTGGATTGCCTCACTTATCAGCTCCGCCTTTTCATGACTCGGGAGAGAGTATCAGGTGCTACCTTCAAGCAGGTTGTTGATATTGCTCGAGATATTGAGTTGGTTCGCCGCCAGGAGCGGGAAGAGAGGGAGGCCAAGAGGCCTCGTGGATCGGGTTGGTTCTAGTGGTGCTCCTTCTAGGGGGCAGTTTCAGTATGGCAGTGGCCATTCATTTAGGCCTCCTCGGTCAGGCTGCCCGGCCTATAGTGGTGCATCTTCAGGGCATGGTCCTCGCGGTTTTCATCCAGGCCATTCTTCATGCGGTGCCTTTCCAGCCCAGAGTGCAGCTCGAACACCATCAGCTCAGGGTTCCTCTATGTATGGTTCTTTTGGTGGCCATTCTGGTGCCAGGGGTTCCTTTCAGTCCCCGTCTCCAGCTTTAGGGAGTTGTTATGAGTGTGGGGAGTTTGGGAATATGATGAGGCAGTGTCCTCATCTTCTTGGATGTCCATCTCAGCGAAGGAGCCAGCCTTTGACTTCTGCTCCAGTTACTTCACCACCCACCTAGGGAGCCAAGGGTGGTAGTCAGTCAGCTAGAGGCCGCTCTAGGGGGGAGGTCGAGCAGGTGGAGGTCAGGCCCGTATGTATGTATTTCCACCCAGGCCAGATGCTATGGCCTCTGATGCACTGGTCGAAGGTATTGTCTCGGTGTGTCACCGAGATGCTTTGGCTTTATTTGACCCTGGTTCTACATATTCCTATATTTCATCATATTTTGCCCATTTCCTGGATATGCCCCTTGAGTCTTTAGTTACGTCTGTTCCTGCGTCGGCTCCGGTGGGAGATACTATTGTTGTGGACCGTGTATATCGGTCGTGTGTGGTATCTATTGGGGATTTAGAGACCCGAGTGGACATACTGTTACTTAGCATAGTCAATTTTGATGTGATATTAGGCATGGATTGGTTATCTCCGTGTCATGCTGTTCTTGATTGTCATGCAAAGACCATGACCTAGGCTATGCTAGGACATCTGAGGGTTGAGTGGAGAGGTTCTTCTGAGTATGTGCCTAGTAGAGTGATTTCCTACCTGAAGGCCCAGGGTATGGTTGAGAAGGAGTGTTTATCATATCTGGCTTTTGTGAGAGATGTAAGTGGTGAGACTCCCGCTATTGATTCGGTTCCTGTGGTCCATGACTTTCCGGACGTGTTTCCTACAGACCTGCCAGGCATGCCACCTGATAGGGACATTGACTTTCGTATTGACCTGGTTCTAGGCACTCACCCTATTTCTATTCCACCTTATCATATGGCAGAAATGGAGCTTAAGGAGTTAAATGAGCAGCTTCAGGAACTCCTAGATAAGGGGTTCATTCGGCCTAGTGTGTCACCTTGGGGTTCTCCGGTGTTGTTTGTGAAAAAGAAGGATGGTTCTATGCGTATGTGTATTGATTATCAGCAGCTGAACAGGGTTACAGTGAAGAACCGGTATCCCTTGCCTCGTATAGATGATTTGTTTGATCAGTTGCAGGGTGACAAGGTATTTTCTAATAATTAACTTGCGTTCTGGGCTATCATTAGTTGAAGATTCGGGGGCCAGACATCTCGAAGACTGCGCTCAGGACTAGATATGGTCATTATGAGTTTCTGGTTATGTTATTCAGGCTGACCAATTCCCCAGGAGCCTTTATGCACTTGATGCACAATGTATTCCGGCCTTATCTGGATTCTTTCGTCATCGTGTTTATTGACGATATCTTGGTGTATTCCCGATCTTGGGAGGATCATGAGTAGCATTTGAGAGTTGTGCTTCAGACCTTGAGGGAGAACAAGTTGTATGCAAAATTTTTGAAGTGTGAAATCTGGCTTGATTCAGTAGAGTTCTTGGGGCACGTGGTGTCCAGTGAGGGTATTCAGGTTGACCCAAAGAAGATAGAGGCAGTGCAGAGGTGGCGTAGACCGTCATCAGCTATCGAGATTCGCAGTTTTCTTGGTTTGGCAGGGTACTATCCCCGTTTTGTAGAGGGATTTTCATCTATTGCAGCACCTATGACCAGACTGACCCAGAAGGGTGCTCAGTTCAGGTGGACTGAGGAGTGTGAGGAGAGCTTTCAGAAGCTCAAGTCAGCTTTGACTAAAGCTCCGGTGTTGGTTTTGCCTACGGGTTCAGGTTCCTATACAGTTTGCTGTGATTCCTCGAGAGTTGGCCTTGGAGCGGTTTTGATGTAGGACGGTAGAGTGATTGCCTACGCGTCCAGACAGTTGAAGGTGTACGAGAAGAATTATCCAGTGCGCGATCTTGAGCTAGCAGCTATTGTCCACGCCTTGAAGAATTGGCGTCATTATTTATATGGAGTGCATTGTGAGATTTTCACTGAACACTGTAGCTTGCAGCATCTGCTTAACTAGAAGGATCTGAATTTGCGTCAAAGGAGATGGTTGGAGCTTCTCAAGGATTATGACCTCACCATTCTATATCATCTGGGGAAGGCCAATGTAGTGGCCAATGCCCTGAGTCGCAGAGCAGAGAGTTGGGGAGTCTAGCCTACCTTCAAGCAGCAGAGTGACCTTTAGCACTCGATGTTCAGGCTTTAGCGGGTCAGTTGGTGAGATTGGATCTATCAGATCCCCCGCGGGTATTGGCTTGTGTAGCCTCCAGGTCTTCTCTATATGATCAGATTAGAGCACGCCAATATGATGATCCGCACTTGCTCGTTCTTCAGGACATGGTTCGTCGCAGTGATGCCAGAGATGTGGTTATTAGTGATGACGGGGTCATGTGGATTTAGGGCCGGATTTGCGTGCCCAATGTGGATGGACTTCGAGACTTGATTCTAGCTGAGGCCCATAGTTCGTGCTATTCCATCCATCATGGTTCTGCGAAGATATACCAGGATCTGAGACAACATTATTGGTGGAGGCAGATGAATAGGGATATTGTTGAGTTCGTGGCTCGGTGTCTCAACTATCAGCAGGTCAAGTATGAGCACCAGAGACCAGGGGGATTGCTTCAGAGATTGGATATTCCGGAGTGGAAGTGGGAGCGGATCACCATGGACTTCATAGTTGGGCTTCCACGGACTTCGAGGAGGTTTGATGCTATATGGGTTATTGTGTATCGGATGACCAAGTCCGCGCACTTCATTCCTGTTGGTACTAATTCTTCGGAGCAGTTACCTGAGATTTATATCAGGGAGATTGTCCGATTGCATGGGGTTCCAATTTCTATCATTTCTGATAGAGGTACTCAATTCACATCTCAGTTTTGGAGGGCCGTTCAGAGGGATATAGGTACTCAGGATGAGTTGAGAACAATGTTTCATCCTCAGACCGACGGGCAGTCAGAGCGTACTATTCAGATTTTGGAGGATATGTTGTGTGCATGTGTCATTAATTTTGGGTGTTCATGGGACAAGATTCTGCCACTTGTGGAGTTTGCATATAATAATAGTTATCAGTCGAGTATCCAAATGGCTCCGTATGAGGCCTTATATAGTAGGAGGTGCAAATCTCGGGTTGGTTGGTTTGAGCCGGGCGAGGATAGGCTATTGGGCACAGACTTGCTTCAGAATGCGTTGGGTAAGGTGAAGTTGATTCAGGAGCGTCTTCACATGACGCAGTCTAGGAAAAAGAGTTATGCAAACCGGAAGGTCCGAGATGTGTCTCTCATGATTGGACAGAAGGTGTTATTGAAGGTGTCAACCATGAATGGTGTTATAAGGTTCAGGAAGAGGGGAATGCTGAGTCCCCGGTTCATTGGGCCATTTGAGGTGCTTCACAGGATTGGGGAGGTAGCTTATAGACTTGCCTTGCCTCCCAGCTTATCGAGTATTCATCCGATGTTCTATATTTCGATGCTCCGGAAGTATGTTGGTGACCCGCCTCATGTTTTGGACTTCATCATGGTTCATCTCGAGGGTGATATGTCATATGAGGTAGAGCTAGTGGCTATGTTGGGTCGTCCTGTAAGAAAGCTGAGGTCTAAGGATATAGTTTCAGTGAAGTTTCAGTGGAGGGGGCAGCCGGTGGAGGATTCCACCTGGGAGACCGAGCGGGAGATGCGGAGCATATATCCTCACTTATTCGAGACTCCAGGTATATTTCTAGAACCGTTCGAGGACGAACATTTGTTTAAGAGGGGGAGGATGTAACGACCCTACCGGTCGTTCCGTGAAATTATCCTTGTTTCCCCTGTTTCTGCTTTATCATATGCTGCTTAGCCTATTTATGTTGTGTTGGGTCGTTTAGTTCAGGTTCGGAGTGGTCGTGGTGAGAACAGAGACACTTAATCTCTTAAATTAGCTTAATAGTTTAAAAATTCAACTGAGACTTGACTGATTGGTAAACGACATCGGAATATGGATTTTATGGCTTGAATAGCTTCGTTAGGAGATTTGGGACTTGGGAGTGTGCTCGGAATGAAGTCTTAATGTACAGTGTAGAATTAGGCTTGAATTGACGAAAGATAGTTTTTGGCGATTTTCGATCGGCAGAGGAAAATAGGCTATCGGGGTCGGAATTCCATTCCGGAAATTGGAGTAGGTTCGTAATGTCATTTTGGATATGTGTGCAAATTTTCAGGTCAATCGGATGTGTTTTGGGTGGTTTCAGCATCCTTGGTGAAATTTAGAAGGTTCAAAGTTCATATGCTTGAATTTGATGTGATATTGGTGTTTTTGCATTGTTTTTGGTGTTTCGAAGGCTCGACTAAGTTTGAATGAGGTTATGGGATGTGTTGGTATGTTTGGTTGGGGTCCAAGGGGCTCAGGATTGATTTCAGATGGTTAACGGAGGTTTGGACTTAGGAAATTGCAGCAAAACTGCTGCTGGTGCCATTTTACTGGTGTGACCGCCCTGCGGATAGGGAACCACAGGTGCGGGCCCGCAGAAGCGGAAAGGAATCCAGAGATGCGGAATATGAGCAGCTCAGTGATGGATCACAGATGTGGTCGTGGGACCGCACCTACGGAGTCGCAGGTGCGGAGTTTGGAGCTTAAGTGATTTTGCGCAGGTGCGGAAAATCTTCCGCAGGTGCGGATTAACTGGGCAAGAAGTATAAATATGTGCCTCCACAAAATTTAAGCATTTTTCTTCACTTTTTCATGCGGGTTGAGTCATTTGGAGAGCAATTTGGAGGAGGATTTCGAGGGTCTTCAGTGGAGGTAAGTTTCTCGGACTGTAAACTCGATTCTATGTTGTTATATGACGGATTAGACTTGGAATTAGTATATTAAATGGCGTAAATTGTGGGCTTAGGGCTTGGGAAATTGAGACTTATAATTAGGGAATTTAGGGGTTGTTTGTGGTCGGATTTTGATGCATTATATATGTGTTGACTCGGGAAAGGATGAAGATTCTTGTGATGCAGTTTTTATCGAATTTAGAGACGTGGGTCCAGGGCTTGGTTTTGGCCAATTTCGGGAATTGTTCCTAATTTTGATAGTTTTCGATTGGGGTTCATCTCCCTATCATATTTTGATGTTATTGATCTGATTTGTGATAGACTCGGAGCATTTGGGAGCCGATTGGAGGGGCAAAAGCACAGCGGAGTAGCTTTTGGGCTGTTTTGAGGTAAGTAACGATTGTAACTCTAAACCTGAGGGTATGAAACTCCAGTATTTTATATTGTTTTGGTAAATGAGGTGACACACATGCTAGGTGATGAGCGTGTGGGTGTGCACCGATAGAGATCGTGACTTGGTCTGTCCCGCAGCAATTTTTAAGCCGCGTATTCGATTTGAAACCTTACCTCATCCTGTATCTTAGAAATTTATACTTGTTTATGGGCTGTAATCCATGTTTAGGGCCTTGTGCCAACCTATTTAGACCCTCAGAGGTACTTTTACACTATTCTCACACTATCCTGATAGAGCAATTGTGAACCTACTCATGTTTTCTACTTGTTGTTATTTTCACTGTTATCACACTGTTTTGAGACTCTGAGAGGTATTTGGGGCTGAGTCCCATGGGTTGAGATGGGTTGCTTGAGTGGCTTGTGAGGATGACCAAGTGAGGCCGAGAGCGAATATATGAGGCTAGTTATGGATCTGGTTGCACGCCGCAACAATATATATGTTATATATTACATATGGATGGGGCTGCACGCCGCAACAATATATGTTATATATAGATTGGGCTGCACACAATATACATATTGGATCAAGCTCCACGCCGCAGAAAATATAGCGCTTGGGCTGTAGGAGACCCTCCGGAGTTTGTACACCCCTAGTGAGCGCAGTCGACTATTATATGGATCGGTCTGCACGCCACAGCATATGTTATATGGATCGAGCTTCACGCTACATCATATGTTATATGGATCGGACTGCACACATATATATATATATATATACATATATGTATCGGATCGGGCTGTTTGCTGCAGCAGTTGTGTGTATTCATAGTACTTGTTGAGTACGGGTGTTTAGTGTGAGCATGAGATACTGATGGCAGAGTGGTGAGTGACTGAGATACCTAGTTATGAGAGATACTGTGCATGGATGGTTGTTACATTGTGAATTTTACAACTTTTCTCTCCCTTCTTTATCTGAGCCTTCTAATAAAAGTTGAATTACTGTTTTATGAAATCATGATTTATAAATGCTCGTCACTACGCTCAAGTTTTTAGTTACTTTGATTACTTACTGAGTTGGCGTACTCACGTTACTCCCTGCACCTCTGTGTGCAGATCCAGGTACCGGACCATCTGACTAGTAGATTTTCGGACGTGCTTGGAGTTTGTTCGAGGATCGAGGTAGCTGCTCAGCGTCCCCAGCTCACCTCCTTTCCTTTCCCCAGTTCATAATTTTTTTGTCTTTCGTACTTCAGACTTTTGTAGTAGCAAATCACCTGTATTTATAGTCTTAGATGCTCATGACAGTTGACTCCAGGTTTTGGGGTAGTGTATAGATTGTTTATCTCATTTTGCTATTTTAATCTACTAGTTTTGGAAATTGTGAAATATCATGATAGTATGTAATGGTTGGCTAGCCTAGTTCCATGATAGGCGCCATCACGGCAGGCTTAAGATTTGGGGTCGTGACACCGAGTGTTCGGGAGTTTTTGGCGCTGGAGCCATTTCTTGCGAAAATAATAAACTTCTTTGAAGCGCAAAAATGTTTTGTTGATAAAAGATAATCCTTCGATTACTTGTTACAAGCAAACATGCTTTCATCATCGAGGGTTCGATTACTCTACGCGGACATGGTTCATTCAACCGTTTGGTCTGATACATCATTATCTTGTCGAGACCCTCTTTGGCATATTTCAATTTCGTTTGAGGAGGTGATCTCCCAGGGGGGATGCCCCCCAGTATTTAAGGTTGATTCAAGAGAAGCATCAAATACTTGATGTGTTCTCCTTAGGTAGTATATGGATGTTGCCTTGTTAAAAACCTTGCCGGTAAAACCCTATCGGGATAAAACTCGATCGAAGGAAAAGAGTGCAACGTATGGTTTAAAACCAAAGGTCTTTGAGTCGAAGGATGTTTCTGTGTCTTCTATCAAACACTTGTAAAAAATTAGTGTGAAGCACAAAATGAAAAGGGAGAAGGTTACACCTTAGCAATAATAGCGTTTAATCATCGATATGTTCCAATTTCTTGGAAGTTGCTCGCCTTCCATGGTTCCATGTTTGTAGGACCCTTTGCCGATTACTCTGAGGACGTGGTACAGTCCTTCCTAGCTCGCGCATAGCTTCCCTTCATTTGGTTTTCGAGTGTTAAGGTTGACCTTCCTTAGGACTAAGTCCTCGACCCTGAAATGTTGTTGGTTTGTTCTCCTGTTATAATATCTTTCGATCCTTTATTTTTGGACGGCCATTCGGACCAGCGAAGCCTATCGCTTTTCATCTAACAATTCGAGGGTTGTAGTCATGGCCTCATTGTTTGAGTCCTCGGTGGCGTGTAGGAATCGACGCTTGGCTCTCCGACCTCGACCGATATCAAAGCCTCAAACCCATATACCAAAGAGAACGGTGTCTCTCTTGTGCTCGAATTTGAAGTTGTTCGGTATGCCAATATCACATCGGGAAACATTTCTCTCCATTTTCCTTTCGCATTTTTTAATTTCTTTTTCAAGTTTTTAATGGTGATTTTGTTTGTGGATTTGGATTAACCATTTGCACATGGGTGATAGGGCGTTGATAGGATCCTTTTGATTTTATGAGCCTCGAGGAATTTTGTTACTTTGCTTCCGATGAACTGCTTCCCGTTATCACATTTTATCTCGGAGGGATCCCGAATCGACACACGATATGATCCCAGATGAAGTCGATGACTTCTTTTTCTCTTATCTTCTCGAAGGCCTGCGCTTCTACCCATTTTGAGAAGTAGTCAGTCATAAATGGAATAAATCTATCTTTACCTGGTGCCGTTGGTAGGGGACTGACGATGTCCACTCCCCATTTCATGAACGGTCATGGCGATAAGATTGAATGTAGTTGTTCACCTGGTTGGTGAATCATTGGTGGAAATATCTGGCACTTGTCACATTTTTGGACGAATTCTTTGGTGTCCTTCTCCATGTTATCCCAATAGTACCTGCTCTGATCACCTTTCGAATTAAGGAATCGGCACCGAATTGATTTCCCCAGGTTCCCTCGTGGATTTCTCGGAGCATATAATCAGTGTCCCCCGGTCCCAAGCATACTGCTAAGGGCCCATTGAAGGTCCTTCTGTATAGAGTTCCATTGTCGTCGAGTGAAAACTGGGTTACTTTGGATCGCAGGGCCCTCGACTCCTTCGGGTCCGTGGGTAGCTTCCCACTTCCCAAATAATCGGTGTACTTATTTCTCCAATCCCATGTCAGACTGGTGGAGTTGATCTCGGCATGGCCTTCTTCGATCACCAAATTGGATAGCTGTACAACAGCCCCGGGGAGTATGTCATCTTCTTCGATGGATGATCCCAGGTTTGCGAGTGCGTCAGCCTCGCTGTTTTTCTCTCGAGGTATGTGGACCAGAGTCCATTATTTGAAGTGATGCAATGTGACTTGAAGTTTATCTAAGTATCTCTGCATCCTGTCTTCTTGAACCTCGAAGCTCCCATTTACTTGGTTTACTACCAGAAGGGAATCACATTTTTCTTCGATGACTTCTGCTCCCAGGACCTTGGCCAACTCGAGACCTGCAATCATAGCCTCATACTCGGCTTCGTTGTTAGTCAACTTTGTAGTTTATATATATTGTCTAATCATACCGCCTGTAGGTGGTTTCAGAACTATGCCGAGCCCGAAACCTTTCACGTTCGAGGCACCGTCGGTGATAAGGTCCATAGCCCTAACGATGTGCCAGCTTTTAGTAAGATTTCTTTCTCTACCTCGGCACAAGGGCGGGCCTAAAGTCGTCCATGAAGTCCACCAAAATATGGGACTTGATAGTTGTTCGTGGTTGATATTCGATATCATACCCCCCAAGTTCAATGGCCCATTTGGCCAATCGGCCCGATAATTCGGGTTTATGCAATATGCTTCAAAGAGGATACACTGTTAAACAAAAATGCGATGAAATTGAAAATAAGGCTTTAATTTTCGAGATGCAGTTATTAATGCAAGAGCTAATTTTTCTAAGTGCGGATACTTGGTTTCGGCATCTCCCAGGGTCCGACTTATATAGTAGACCGAAAATTGCGTACCTTGTTCTTCCCGAACCAGCACACTACTTACCGCTACCTCAGATACGGTTAGATATAAGTACAACATTTCATCCTCCTTCGGGATGTGGAGTAAAAGTGGTCTTGATAGATATCGCTTCAGTTCCTCTAAGGCATATTGGCATTCCGGAGTCCACTCGATGTTTTTCTTCTTTTTGAGCAAGGAGAAAAAATGATGACTACTGTCCGATGACCTCGAGATGAACCGTCCCAAGTCCGCTATCCATCCGGCCATCCATTGTACGTCCTTCACATTTTTTACCACCGTGATTTCTTCGATGGCCTTGATTTTATCGGGGTTGATCTCGATCACCCTATTTGACACCATGAAGCCTAAGAATTTTCCCGAGCCTATCCCGAAGGCACATTTCTCGGGATTGAGGTTCATGTTGTAGCTTCTAAGGATGTCAAATATTTCCTACAAGTGAATCAAATGGTCCTCTGCGCGCAAGGACTTAACCAGCATATCATCAATGTAAACTTCCATGGATTTGCCTATTCGATGTTCAAACATCTTATTAACTAGGCGTTGGTACGTGGATCCTGCAATTTTTAGATCGAAGGGCATCACATTATAGAAGTATGTACCCGGAGTAGGCGTCGAGAAAAGTGAGGATCTCATGGCTAGCCCTGGCATCAATCAAGTGATCGATGTTGGGAAACGGAAATGAATCTTCAGAGCATGCTTTATTTAAGTCCTTCTAATCTACGCAGATTCTTAATTTATTCCCTTTTTTGGGAACTACCACTATATTGGCCAACCATTCAGGATATTTTACTTCCTTAATGGACCCTATCTTGAGGAGTTTTGTTACCTCGTCCTTGATGAATGCATGTTTTACCTCGGACTGAGGTCTTCTTTTTTGCTTTACCGATTTGAACCTGGGGTCGACACTCAGTCGATGGGTGGTTATTTTAGGCGGGATCCATGCCATGTCTAAATGGGACCAAGCAAAGCAATCGATATTATTAATAAGGAATTGAATGAGTTTTTTCCTAAGCTCGGGGGTTAACCCTGTTCCCAGGTATATCTTTCAGTAAGGGAGATGTTCGATCAAAATAGCCTGCTCCAGCTCTTTAATCGTTGATTTTGTTGCATCCGATTCTTCGGGGGAAACGAAGGTTCGAGGAGTGAGGAAGTCTTCTTCATCATCCTCGGGGGCCTATTTGCCCTCTGGCTCCTCCGAGGTGGAGGTTATGGATGTTGGTCCCACGTCGTGCAACGTGAACATCTCCCTTGCCAAATTCTTCTCTCCATATATTGTTTTTACACCGTCTTTTGTTTGGAACTTCATCATTTGATGAAGAGTTGATGGCACTTCCTTTATGTTGTGTATCCACGGCCTTCCAAGCAAGGCATTGTATCTCATGTCGCCTTCGATGACATGAAACTTGGTGTTTTGAACTGTATCAGACACGTTGACCGGGAGGATGATTTCCCCCTTTGTTGTCTCGCTCGCCATGTTGAATCCACTGAGGAGTCGAGAGGAGGGTACGACTAGATCGAGCAGTACGAGCTGCTCCACCACCTTCGACCTAATTATGTTGGCCGAGCTACCTGGATCCACGAGCACACATTTAATTTTAATGTTATTCAAGAGAAAGGAAATTACCAGTGCATCATGATGTGGTTGAGACAAGGTCTCTAAGTCTTCTTTACTGAATGCAAGAATGTCCTCGGGAATATAGCTCCGAGTTTGCTTTTCTGTTGCGGCGGATACTTTTGCCCGTTTGATCACGAATCCTTGAGAGACGTCGGTTCCTCCAACGATCATGTGAATGATGTGCTAAGGTTATTTTGGTTCGTTCCTCATGTTCGCCTCTCTTTCTCAAAAGTGGCTCTTGGCTCGATTGCTGAGGAATTCTTGAAGATGCCCTTCGCCGATCAGCAAAGCCACCTCCTCTCGAAGCTGCATACAATCCTCGGTCCTGTGACCGTGGATGCCGTGATATCCATACATTAAGCTAGGGTCACATCAGGAAGGATTCGACTATGCGGGTTTCAGCCACCTGGTATATCTGATCTTGCCCATGGCTGATACGATGTTCGAGACATCAATGTTGAAGTTGTATTTTGATAATCGGGGTGCCTCCATCGGCCCTGCGTTCCTGTCGAACCCGACTTTGTTCACGAGTCCCCGGTAATTCTGACCTCGATCCCTCTTTCAATCGTTACGAGGTATATTGCGCCTCGGGGCATTTCATCAATCTTTGATGTACAGTTGTTACCTTTCCTTGTTACCTTTCCTCGACCCTAATCTTTGACTGGTACCTATTGTGCACATCCGGCCAAGTTACGGCGGGATATTCAACCAAGTTCTACTTTAGTTGCTTCGAAGCTATGGATCTCCGTTCGTTCAACCCCTGTGTGAAGGCCTGCACTGCCCAGTCATCGAAGACTGGTGGTAATTCCATTCGCTCCATTTGAAAGCGAGATACGAATTCCCTTAGCATCTCGTTTTCTCTCTGCTTGATTTTGAAGACGTCAAACTTCCTTATAGTGACTTTGATGGTGCTGGCATGCGCCTTTATAAAAGAGTCTGCCAATATGGCAAATAAATCTATTGAATTCAAGGGTAGGTTATGATACCACATCATGGTCCCCTTTGACAGTGTTTATCCAAATTTTTTCAACAGAACGAACTCAATCTCGTCATCTTTTAAGTCATTTCCTTCCACAGCACAAGTATAGGCAGTAATATGCTCATTAGGGTCCGAGGTCCCATTATACTTCGGGAGATCGGGCATTCTAAACTTCTTCAGGATGGGCGTCGGAGCCGCATTTGATGGGAATGGCTTTTGCACGAACTTCATTGAATCTACACCCTTCAAAATCGGGGGCACGCCCGGGATCTGATCGACCCTCGAGTTATAGGTCTCCACTTTTTTTTTGTTAGCTTCTATCTTCTTTTCACCTGATTCAATTCACTTTGTGAGGTCTTCGAGCATCTTTATAATAGCAGGGTCGGCTGCTGATCCATTGTTTCTCGACCTTTCCGCTGCTTGTTCGACTCGAGGAGTCATTTTCTGCGATGTTGTGCTTGGGATTTTTTGATGTCTTTGTAGCTGAGCAATAGCCACTTGTTTCGCCTATAACACTTCAAAAATAACATGAAGGCTAACTTCTATTTCCTCCCGAGCTAGAGTTTTCTCCGCTTCATGTTGGTTTTCCCGATGTGCACTTCCGTCGGTACGAGAACTTATATCGGCATGTTGGGCATTGCACAAGCCCACATCCACGGGGATTGGTGCTGGTTCCACCCCAGGGTTTTGTAGTGGTACACCATCGCCTGAAACAGCTACAACGGTCTCTCCATGATCTTCAAGACCGTTGTTTTCGTGTGCATTCACTGAATTAGACATTCTTTGACCTGAAACCAAAGATTCTTGGACAGGAAAAAGTGTGAAGAATAACTTGTGTTTCTAAAAAACCATCACTAAAACAATCACTATTATTTTTAGCCCCACGGTGGGCGCCAAACTATTTACTTACAAAATGGTTATGACAATTATATTTGATGTTGTGGTTCTAAAAATATATGATTTATTTTTAGACTAGTTGTTAGGCAATATATACTAAGTGTTAGGTAGGAGAATAAGATAATAATAAAGAAAAGTAGTGATATGCAAACCAAGCTGTCACAAAACAGGGTCTCGAGCTGACCGAAGTAGGGCCTCGAGGTTGAATTACGATGCTTAACAAAGAACGGTCGATGTAGGAATAACAGTATGAAGGGCCTCGAATAACTCTTTATGATCAATAATAAGGAATGAATGAAAAAGAATTAATGAACACTATAAATGAAAGACAATAAATCCGTAGAACAAATGTTGAGTATGTTAAGAAGGCAGAGAATGTTCTTGTTGTATTCAATATTCATATGCCCCAAAAAATTACAAGAGACCCCTTTATATAGGAGGGGAATCCCAACATAGTACATGCATAATTATTACAAAGAAATACTACTGGTACAAGTGTATAATGGCCCGATACGTACTTGTACTATTTTGCAGGCGTTGTCAGCTTTAACCACGTGCTCTTGGGAGCTTCCCTCCTTTCCATGATGGTCTTCGATTCTTTATTCTGTCTTGAGGTATATCGATCCCTCGATATACTTCCTTCAAGAATGCATCTCGGGGCTGATCTTCAGATTCTGCTTCAATGCAATCATGACCGGGCTCGAAATGCCGTAGAAGCCTCAAAATCGATCATCCTTGGTTTTGACCGTGTACAATCACGTACATGGTTACCACATTATCAAGGGTTTAGTTTGAGTGTTATCGTAGAGATTTAGAGTTGAATAGGGTGAACGGGTTATTCTTAATATTTTCTCTTTGAAGATGTTTTGTGAATTGATAATGAAAGTGGAATAAGTATGGTTCACATTAGTCCCAACTATGAGTATGATTTCTTCCTATCGTTGTTCACCATATACCCTGTGTTTTCATGTGCCTATGTCTAAGAAGGTAGTTGGAGATACTTTGTGTATATTTCCTGTGGAAACTACTGAAGGTGAAGTTAAAGAATAATTGGCTTATGAGGGTATCTATTTGTCATCCTTGTTAATAAGTTTGGGACTTGTGATTGTTTTTGTGAATGTGTTATGGCGAAGTCTGTAAGTCGAGGAGGCAACCTTGAAGGCCAAAAGTGTTGTGGAAAGAAAATATTTTTCGCTTGATTTTATAGCAATTGGCTTTGAATTGAAAGGTACCTTCTAGGTGCTATGATTTAAAATGTCCAGTTCATGTCAAGATATCACTATGATAATGTAGTGCTTGTAATGCTGAGATTAGTGTTATTAATATATATTGTGGTTCTTTGTCTAGTTGTGGATGTGTTGTTAGGATGGTTTTGGGGGTTCTCTGGCAGGTGGATAGGCCTAGTTACAGGGGAGATGCTGCCAAAATTTCTGAAAAATTTGGGAGTTAGTCAAATTTGGGGCCTTGAGGTATGTGAGAAAATAAATAGATTATGTTAAGTGTTTGGGGAAGACACTACTTCTCATTTGAGGATGAATGATCCTAAGCGGGGGAGAATGTAAGTCCGAAAAATTTTGCTAAGTAATTTAAGATTTTGTGGTTCCAAGGTAGGTTAATTATATTATTTTATGTGCGGACGAGGGCTATTAATATGATGGATATCAAAGGGATATGGTAATAAGTGTACGAGGCATATTATAAGTAATGTGGGTCTAAGGAGAGGCCTAAGTCTAAGTCAAGTTGGAAAATTACATAATAGGCTAAAATTCCAAATGAGTACGCACAAGACCAAACTTTGGACCAGCATATGTACATATATAAGGTGTTATGTGACGCAAAACCTATCAAATGAAAGAACTTTGAGTCTAGTTTCTAACGCTTCAAACTGTTCGTCATTTTTACACTCCTACAAATCCTTGAGACCAAATTACCTAAGGCTGGCATAATAAAATTCTGCGGCCAATTCTACGACCGCAGAATTATTCTGAGGCCCGCAAAAGTGGTTATGTGACCGCAAAATGGTCGCAGACCTGTCCAGTGAAGCCTATTTCTTGGCATCAGTTTTTTGGTGCATTGTGCGACCCACATACCAATTGTGCGGTCCATTATGCGACCGCAGACCCGAGTTTGGAGGGTTAATTTTTCTATTTTCATAACCTGACCCCATTTTGATAAATAACCTTTGGGGCTTATTTTGGGGTGTGTTCCTGAGGGTTTTAGAGAGAGGTAAGAGAATTTTAGAGAGAGAAGGATGAAACCTAACATTGTAATCACATATTCTTGCACCAATCTTCAAGAATTAAAAAAACCAATTGCCAGATTATCATCTATCCGGGTTAATCCTACTCCTAAGCTTTCATGCAAGAGGTTACAAGCTATACACACACACACATACACACACACACACACATACACACACACACACACACATACACACACACATTGTGGGGTTCGAAATAGGCTATGCATGTGATAATAGGATGTAGTATGTGGGGTTAATGAACCATTTTGGGTAGTTTTTTGTTGAAATTTGTTGGGGGAGGAAGGTATTACAATTGTAGAGATTTATAGTCTATTTTGTATGCTAGGTGTTTGAAAAAATTCCTAAGAGAGTTACACCATGTGAATCCTTCTAATTATTATCCAACTTTCGATATCTTCATATGGATTGTTATTGCTAAAAGTGTTGGGACATTGTAGTAATTTAAGGAAATCTCAAAGCGAGGTATGTTGGCTAAACTACTCTCTTAGAATTGAATTCCATGATGTTCCCGTAAGTTTCGAGTATGTTTGTCTCAAGTTCCTTATTTTATGTTCCGAGTTGTTCCCAATAAATTTGATTGTCTCGAATAAGCAATGTGTCAAGAATTATGTATTCAAAACGTGTTACGACTATTCCTATCACATTATGTTATCCTTTGGGAATATGTTCAAGAATGATATGTTTAGTAAAAAGTTATGTCTTTTAGTCGTGTTTCAAATGAAGTTTATGATGCCAAATTGTGTGAGAAAATCTCAATATGCTTAAGACTCTTAATTGCTCATATGTGTACCTAAAGTCTTGATTGGAAATGCCTTATTGTTGATAATCTATAAAGTTGGTTGCAACTGAAATAAGTGAATTGGGGATATAATGTGTGGCCAATGTGGCAAGAGTGAAATTTATACCTGTGGCCAATGCTGCCAATGAAATGAGATGATGTGAGAAAGATTATGAAATGCGCTTTGATTCAATGGCTCCAAAATTGACTTCGAAAAATAGAATTTCCTAAAAGCTTTTGAACTCAAGTGAAGCCCATATGTGGATGTTTTAACTATTGTTATGATGTATAAGTAGTTTCGATGTGTTTTGCGTTCTTACATATTCGTGAGTTGAAATTTGTATTGCCTTTTTGGGAAAAAGTACTTCAAGAATAAATTATGTGTTACTTGTCTATGATTTTAACAGGTGCTTCTATTGCCGATCATTTTACTCCATTTCTTGGAAAGAAATCTATTGTGTTTAAAGCCTTCATTACTAATGAACCTAAGGTTGTGATTTCCAAAATATTCTATTTGTTGATATTTATGATGATGATCCATGAAAGGGATGAAATGAAAGTGTGGAATATGATATACGTTCATTGTGCCATGAATGAAGAATCATATGTATGGCCGGGAGAGCCAATGAAATAATAATGTTGAAAGTTGTTGAAAGTGCCAATGAGGCTATATACGGTATGAAAGGTTATGAGGCAAATGCATTTGTATTGTTGTTTCCTTTGTAAGAAAATCAAAAAATTATATTTTTGGAAGTATCTATAGTTACTGAGAAAGGCTAGGTTGAAATAACCTAACCCTGAAATTACACGTGCCGGTGTAGGAGCGGGTTATAATTATTCCTCTTATTTGGGATGAGATTGATGTGATAAAATTATTCCTTTAATTGGGATGAGATGATTTATAGAAAAGGATGATGTCGATCCACACAGAATTATGATGAGATGTCCTAGCTGATCGGGTCGTGATCGGACACCATGCCGCACACATGATGGTGATTGTGCTAGAAATTATAATTGAAATTGTAATTGTGATTGATGTCTCGGATGAGTCGGCCTAGCCGATCGGGCCGTGATCGAAATTCGTGCTAAAAGTACGGGGGTATTGTTATTGTGAACTGTGGTATATCAGTGCTAAAGATCTCAAAACCAAAAATAATATTATCTTCGTATTTTGGAAATTACTATGTTTTACCTTGACATTTGGATATCATTGATTGTTGATTGTTGTTTCCATTGTTTTTCCCTTTCTTACATTGGCATTCTATTTTGAAAGAGGACAATTAGCTTTACATACAGGTTTTGATGAGCCCTACTCTATTCCAGGGTTTATGCCATCCTACGAGGTATAACCCGGGCCTTGTCGCCGGAACTTCCATTATTCACTTATGTTGTACTTAGAGGCTCCGTTGACAGGATGTTGGTGGTAGTCGATGTTTGGAATTGAACTAGAAATGTTGGCATTTGGAGAACATGTTTTCAGTATATCTATAAACTTGTAATAATTTTGAAATTATAAACGAAGCTGCTAATGGAAATGGAATGGGAGTTGCTAATTAAATTTCTTCAATGTTTGATTAATGGAGTACATCTCCTCTTTATTCATGGATGATTTTGGGTAGAAGGAAGTCTAACAGGCTTTCTCGCCCGGGTTCACTCGATTGGGCATCAGTTCCGCTCCCTGGGTTTGAGGCGTGTCATTCATATTGTAGAAGACTCTGGTATAAGTTAAAAGAATGAATTGAGTCCAGTTCACGTCCAAATGCTTGAATTTTTAGAAGATTATATTGTGAATGTTCCATAGCATCCATGAAAGGCTAAAGTAATTACTAATACGCTGAGCCACAGATCGGAAGATAGCTTAAGCCTACATAAATACTGAGAGAGAAGAGGAAATTAAAGACTTACATCAACTAAGTAAATCAAAAGTCTGATTATTAGACCCAAATAATTATAGAAATCGTGATTGAGAACATTGAAGAATCACTCTTAATATCAGAGATACAAGAGAGATAGTGCAAGATTTAAAGGTAAGTAAGGTAAAGGTGAAGAAGGTATGAGATGCTCAAGTGCAGAAGGTTGTGAATAGTCCATACTTCATATAGTGGTCTAGAAGCTATATGGTTCAGTAACCAAAAATTATAGTGGTGTCATCACTAGCATATCTTCCACCCTATCTTTTCCAGGTACCAAGAGGTCTAGTTAATAGAGTAAAGAAAAGTAGACGATGTGATGTCTCTCTTGAGGTTCAAGAATAACATAAGGAAATCTACGGTGCTAGCAAGTTAAGGAAGGTTGCGAGTAGTATAAATAGATATGTGTAGGTCACAAGCTCAAGTATAGTAGAGCAACAAGGTTTTAGGTAGACATGAGTAAGGACAAGAAAAGGTGAGTGGGAATGTGACGAGGATAGGTAAGGCCTCATGATTAAGTCCATCAAAACAAGAGAGAAGATGGTTTTCGTAAGTTATAGAAAACTCTGTATAGCCTGAATGAACTCAGAGAAGTTTAAGACTAGGAGTATTTTGAAGAGATGGAATGATGCCCTGTAGTAGAATAAGGGGTAATTGTGATAAATGATAAGAGGATGACATTTAGGTCTTCGATTAAGTGTTGATCAAAGAGAAGGGATTTAATGAACTGCATGGGATTAGAATACCCCATAAGATGAATCACATTAGGATGCTATGTAATACAATTATTGAAGTATAATATCGCCCCTAGGTGGATCCGGAAAATAACTTTAAATGATCCCTGATGAGACTTAAGCCCCATTGACAATATATTACGTAAGAGGTTTCAAGTTGTCAGTGGTAGATTATAGATCAACATTAAGGTGAATCAACATTAGATGGGTAAAAGTTCTAAATTATGAGATGACATTAGGCCGTCATTCTTAAGATGAACAATAATGAGGAAGCATTAAAGGACTTAGATTTAAACATATAAGATAAGCAGCGAGAGAGTAATCTAGAGTTGGGTAGCAAACCTCGGTAATAATAAACTGATGTAACTGTTATGGTATAGTATGACTTACCTAGATGCAGTAAAGCAATAAGGATAGATAACCGAGGCTATGAAACAAAATATAACAATAGTCAGAAGTTCAACAAAGTACCAAGAGAAGAACTGCAGTACACCTATAGATGCCCAAAGGGACAACTTGTCATAGTTTTGTATATGTTCACAAAATGAGGCCTAGAGATTGGCTAATTGCTGGAAAAAAAATATAGAAGAGTCGCATAGGCGCACATACAAGGACATTGTTGTACAAGCTGCATGACAGAAGGTAGCAATAGTTACGAGATTAGACGAATTCCGACACAAGGGTCATAGTGTGAGAAAGATTCCTAAAGGGAGGAATACCCTGGTATTTGATTTCTTCACAGAGCAGTTTCCTAGATGGAAAGGACAATACTAAAGAATGTTTAAGAGCTATAGGTTACGAGACTGATAAACGTATCATTCAAAATTCGAGAATGAATGTTCCAAAGGGGGGAATATAGTTACACCCCATGTTTTTGTACGTAAAAGTACGTCGCAAGTCAATTGATGTAAGCTCATAAATGAGATCATATTTGAAAGTACATAAATTAAGTTAATCATGTTAAATTTTACTTTACACATACTTAAGCTCGTGAACTGCAAGTACCAAGAGGGTTGAATGTCTTAGAAGCTAAGTGATTTGAAGAAAATAAACTTCGTCGAAAGACGACATGTAGGGAATGTTATAACATGTACTTTTGGGGTGAGACTAGGGTGTCAAAAATGATAAGGAGGTTATGTTGTGAGTTATTTTAGTCTTATGATAGTAGTATGTTATTTGTTTAAGTCAATCGATTTTTGGAACAAAAGTTGGCAAAGGTCATCACAAGTTACATTCATAAATATACTGAAAATTAGGTCAAATGTAGTTGCATTTCTCCCAGTATAATTAGGTTTACGGGGTGTTTCACCCATCAAATTGAAGATCTATAAGCCTAGTTTCTAAAGAACTAAACCATTTATTAATACGACATTGGAGTAGAGAGATATATATGTTTTGGCAAGACTGCGCAGACTGCATAGGTGACAAGTAAGTGTGTCACCTACTTGCTTAAATAAGAGGACTAAATATGTCCAAAAAGGGGCTATTTCGGGTCGGACAAAGATCCCTTTTAGTGTATTACTTCCTTCATATTTCACACTCATTATAGAGTTAAAAACCAGAGATAAGTTCCTGCAAAATTCTCCCAAAAATTCACCACAAAACCTAATTGTTTTCTCTTCTTTTTAAGTTCTAGTTGGAGGAAAAACCTAAAGGTTAAAGAGCCAATATAATAGCTGAGATATTCACCAAATAAGTTAATCATACTACTTTCTTTCGTTCATTTTTTCTTCTGGAAAAGTATAGAAATTCGTTCTATAATTGTAAGAACTCACGAGACAGTTATCAGAAGTCGTGAGTTCGAGTTATTTAACTTGTAGTGGACTGTTATGTGGCATGTTTTGTATTGTTGTTGGATTGTGTGTTTTGCTAATTTTTTATGGAGTTTTAGAGGAGAAAGGTTGTGGATAACTACCACGTAAAGTAAGGATGGTTGGCTGGTCGTTCGTAGTAACATTTGTGGATTGTTTGACACTACTATAGTGGTCGATTTGCATATAAAGAGATTGGCGTGTGTTGGGTTGTTTTATGGTATTTTGTTATGGATATAAGGTTTAAAAATGATGTGTATATATATTATTGTTGTGTTCTTGTGTTGTTAGTGTTTTCTCAAATTAGGAGGAAGTAAAAGTGTTTTCTCCATAGGCTCATACTGAACCAAGTCTAGTATGCCAAATTTCACTTTATCCTCGTGATTGTTTGACAAGGTAAATATGTAAAGCTAACATGTGAATCAAAGGAACTAATATATCCAAATTCATTTAAAATACAATCATTTATGATAAGACTATAACAGAAATGAGTTGTTCATATGCCATATTGTCATGAAAAGAATTTAATTGTAAAATTCAAACTTAATAAAATCAACATAGAAACGACATTCTTCGTATCTAAGGAGCTAATAAAATATTATGTAGGATAAACTACTGATTCACATGATACTGTCCTTTTGGCAACATTAGTTTTGTTTCCTACATATCCACGGTACACGTCTGGGATCCATTAGAAGTCCACAAAGACTTCAGATCCAATATGGTCCATGCCTCCTAAGTCAACTATCCGTAAAGGATTAGTCTTAGAAAGACAAGAAAAACAGACTAACAATGCATATATTGCTAATCATAAGGAACACAGTATTTCTGTAGACTGATTATGACGTGCTTTCTTAGGCGTAGTGCAATCACTAGCACAGTGACTCAGATGATCACAAATAAAGCATTTCACTTTAGTCAGAATTTTCCTTTCTTTTTCACTTTCTATATTTTTGTTGGTTATCGCTTTAGGATTTTTTTTGGTTGAGCCTTAATTTTTTAGTTTTGTCACAACCCTAAAATCCCATCAAGTCGTTACAGCACCTAATCCAACCCGTTGGATAAGTCAAACAATATAAAATACAACTATAATAAAAATTATCAATATTAATAATAAGAACTACAAAAGGGTTCAATACAATTATCCTAATGACTGATAGTACAAGTCATGAGCCACAAAGATTGAGATTTACAATTGATGTGAGGAATAAATACAATATCTGTTGAAGTTACATAAACAGATATGTACTTTACTACCATGAACAAAAAGGTAGCTAGAATCCAGAACATTGTACGTCTCTAATGCAAGGCTTCATCTTCCACCGCTACTCAGCTCCAGAATCTGCATGCAAAGTGTAGAAATATAGTATGAGTACAACCAACTCCATATGCTTAGTAAATATCTGACTAACCTCAGAGAAGTAGTGACGAGATTTTTAAGTCAAAGATAATCACTTGCATAATTTGTGAAAATCAATAATATGCATAATACAAAGAAAATATTCCAGAAAGACAGTTATAGAATAAAGAATATCACCACTAAAGGCGCACAACTGGGATAGCATAATAAACAAACTCTACCAATTATACATTTGCAACAAATACAACTTGCACCAACCCTGCTCAAGAAAATGTATGCACCATAAAATATGTGTGATCAATACTCATGCATGACTGTAAGCCTGTTGTAACGACCCGACCGGTCATTTTGAGAATTAATATTTTGTTCCGTGGTTTAGCTCTCGAGTAGGTTTGTATTTTGAAATATGACTTGTGTGTGCGGTCAGATTCGGTTTTCAGAGGATTCAAGATTGATTTGGAAGAATGATTGTTGTTTTAGAAACTTAAGTTGTAAGAATTCACCGGAGTTTGACTTTTTTGTAGGCTACTTCATAATGGTATTTCGATGATTCCAATAGATTCCTATACTTATTTTGGACTTAGGAGTATGTTCGGATTTAGATTTGGAGGTCCTTATGTTGATTTGATGCAGTTTGGCGAAAGTTAAAAAGTTGAAAGTTTGAAAGGTTTGGCCGAGAGTTGATTTTGTTGATATCGGGTTTGGATTGTGATTTCAGGGTTGGTATAGCCCTACTATGTCATTTGGGACTTGTATGCAAAATTTCAGGTCATTCTGAGTTGATTTGATATGATTCGGCGCGAGTTATAGAAGTTGAAAGTTCATTAGTTCAATAGGCGTGGATTGAGGTGTTATTCGTAGTTTTAATGTTGTTTAATGTTATTTGAGTCCTCGAGCAGGTTTCAATTATGTTATGGGACTTGTTGGTATGTTTGGAGGGGGCCTCGAGGGCCTCGGGTGTGTTTTGGATGGGTTACGGGTCATTTCCTCCCATTTTAAATTATTGTTCTGTCATCTGGTATATTCTTATTCGCGTTTGCGATTGTTCCTTTGCGAGGTGGAATCATGTATTTTGTTCTTCGCGGTCGCGCAGAGGCGACCGCTTTTGCAAAGATAGGAAGGTTGTTTCCATCACATTAGCGAGCAGTGTTACACGACCGCGTAAATGGAACTGGAAGGGGGCAATAAGGGGTTTTACTCTCCGCGTTCGGGAGGCTGATAACGCGTTAGCGAAGGTTGATGGAGACTGTGGGATGCATTCGCAATCGTGTCCATGCGTTCGCGAAGAGTTATTTTTGGCATCTTGTATTTTTGTGCTTCACAACCGCAAAGCATTTTCCACGATTGCGAAGAGGAACAACTAGCAGACTCATATTTACTCTATTTCGAGGGTTTTTATCATTTTGGTCAAGCCCGACCTCGGGGAGTGCGACGTGCGCTCAACCGAGATAACCCGGCCGAGCAAGCCTACTTAATGCCTTCTATCCATCCTTACCCATGAGCAATATAAAAATCAATAACAAGTGATATACATAAGAAGGGTAAAGTAACCCACATTCTTTTTCCATCACTCAAGGATATTCATTTAAGATTTCAAAAATAATACAAGTGTATAGATATGATAAAAAACATGTTTGCCAAATACCAATACTTTTAATTTAATTCCTAATACCAAACACCACTCACACTATGTCTACGGAGCCTCTAAGTACAACCGAAGAGTAATATGGAAGTGCCGGCGACAAAGCCCTAGCTATACCTAAAAACACAAAATACAACATCAAGTGACACCGGGCCCGGAGTAGAGTAGGGCTCACCAGAACCTGCTAAATAGAGAGTGACTGCTAACGAGGACCAAAGCTGCACCTTAATGAACCACCTGCACCCATTGAAGATGTAGCGCCCCCGGAAAAAGAGACGTTAGTGCATGTGGAATTTTAGTAGTATGTAAAGCTAAATATACTCTTTAGAAAATGAATGACGATATAATATAGGGGAAAACCATGGAAGCAACAAGCAACAATCAACAGTATCCAAATACCCAGTTAAAATATAACGATTTTTAAAATACGAAAATATATATATATATATATATATATATATATATATATATTGGTTGGGAGATCATTATCACCAACATACCACCGTGTTTTTAGCACGGAGTCCGATCACGCTCAATCGGCTAGGCCATCTCCTCACGAACAATGCGGATAGACATGTGATGCGAAGAAAAAAGGGTGTTACCAAGAGAAGGAACCACCCTGGACGCAACATAGCGTCCGATCACCACCCGACAAGCTGGGTTATCTCCTGTGAGTTGACATTAAATCCAGGGCTATCAAAAATCTCATCCCAATTAAGGGAAATTATCACGACCCCAAACCTAAACTGGCCATGATGGCGCCTATCGTGATACTAGGCTAGCCAATTCACTGAAAATAACATAATTATTTTCCATTTAATACATCAAATATCTGAATTTTTCATAATAATTCTGTTTCTTAAGCATTTCAAAAACAATAAAAATGATTAGAACATCTAAACACAGCCCCAACATCTGGAGTCAACCGTCATGAGCATCTAAGAAGTGATACAGTCTAATACAAATTCTCTACTACAACAAGTCTGGGAAGTAAAGTAAAATGACAGAGTAGGAAGGAGAAAGAGTGGGCTGCGGACGCTGAACAGCTACCTCACAATGTCCGAACAATGCTCCAAATGGGGTAGCTCAACTATCACTCAGCCCCGGTACCTGAATCTGCACACAAGGTGCAGAGAGTAACGTGTGTACATCAACTCAGTAAGTAACCAAAGTATCTAAAAATTTGAGTGTAGTGACGAGCATTTAAACTTTATAGTTTCATAAAAATAAGTACCAGTAAAGGTAATATATCAAGTCAAGAGTCCACATTTACCAAAGATTTCACAAAAATCCAGTTTTTCCTTTTAAACTTGTACAAAACATTAGTCAACATTTATCAAAGAGGCTTAGTGTAAAGAAAAGTGAAAACAGTAGTTTCATAAAAAAATCAGCCACTCGGGCACATTGTCACTCACAAATAAAGCCTCTCGGGCAAGCCTTTCAGTAATTCGTGACTCTACTCTCATAAGTCAATGCCCACACTCAGCACTCTCACTCATCAGGTACCATATAACAACTGCTACGATGTGCAGCCCGATCCAATACGTATCTATATATATATATATATATATATATATATATATATATATTGTTGCGGCATACAGCCCGATCCATATAACATATGTTGCGACGTGCATCCTGATCCAAATAATAGTCGACTGCACCCACTGGGGGTGTACAGACTCTAGAGGGGCTCCTACAGCCCCAATATATATATTGCTGCGGCGTGCAGCCCGATCCATACAAAATGTATATTGCTGCGGCGTGCAGCCCGATCTAATATATATATTGTTGCGGTGTGCAGCCCGATCCATAACTATCCTCACATACTCGGCTCTCGGCCTCACTTAATCATCCTCACAAGCCACTCGGGAAACTCATCTCAACTCACGGGACTCAGCCACAAAACACCTCTCAGATTTTCACAACAGTGTGATAATAGTGAAAATAACAACAAGTAGAAAACATGACTGAGTTCACAATTGTTCTATCAGGATAGTGTGAGAATAGTGTAAAACTTCCTCGGAGGGTCTAAACAGGTCGGCACAAGGCCTCAAACATGGCTCACAGCCCATAAACACGTATAAACTTCTAAAATACAGGATGCCGTAAGGTTTCAAATCGAATACGTAGCTTAATAGTCGCTACGGGACGGACCAAGTAACAATCCCTATCGGTGCACACCGACACGCTCGTCACCTAGAATGTGTGTCACCTCATTTACCAAAACAATATAAAATACCGGGGTTTCATACCCTTAGGTTTAGAGTTACAATCGTTACTTACCTCAAACCGGCCCGATAACTACTCCGCGATGCTCTTGCCCCTCGAATAGGCTCCCAAATGCTCCAAGTCTATCCAACCCGACCCCCGGGCCCACGTCTCGGAATTCAATTAAAGTCACAAAGGTGGAATCCACATCCACCCACGATTAAATATATACCAAGAACATCAAAATCGGATCACAATTGCCCACTCAAATCATCAAAAGAAATTTCTAATTCTTCCTCCCATTTTTCCCAAATGTCTACTTTAATTCCTCAAATTGCATGGTAAAAATCAAGAGTAATTCATGAAATTAAACCAAAAGTTATTGAAGAACACTTACCACAAGAATCCCACTGAAAATCTCGTCCAAATTCTCCTTCCCCCGAGCTCTCTAATGGAATATTGAGTTATGGCCAAAAACCCCCGTTAGAACTTAAAAATTGTCTGCCCAGGTCTCTTTCTTCACTGCGATCATGGGAGTTCCCACGCGATCGCGAAGAACAAGTCTGCTTCCCCATAAATTACCATAGGCGATCGCACAAGACCAAACATGATCGCATTGCTTCCCCTCCCTCACGTACGCGATCGCGGCCCCACATAGGCGATTGCATAGAAGAAAAAGAACACTGCCTCAGAACAAACCTATGCGATTGCATCCCCACTATCGTGATCGCATATAAGGAAACCAGTGGGCAAAAGTTGCAGCAACTACAACAGTCTTTCTAAGGACAAACACACTCCGATAACCACCCGAAACTCACCCGAGGCCCTCGGGACATCAACCAAACATACCAACACATCCCATAACAACGTAAAAACAAAGCAAAAACACCAAAATCACATCAAATTCAAGCCTATGAACTTTGAAACTTCTAAATTACGCCAATGATGCCGAAACCAACCAAAACACGTCTGAATGCCTTGAAAATTTGCACACATATCAAAAATGACATTACGAACCTGCTTCAACAGAAGTACGAATACATTCACATCATAACCTTATATATATATATATATATATATATATATAGGTTCATTAGTACTTTTAAATCATTCAAAACATCATTATTTCTTGTCTCTCTTGGCCATACTTATGATTCTTATCCCATGGCACATGGTCGTATTTCAAATTCCACACTTCCTTTCAAGGATCACCATCAAACATCAACATATAGAATATCCTGGAAATCACAACTTTAAGTTCCTTAGTAATGAAGGCTTTAAACATATTAGATCCCTTTTCAAAGTATGGAGCACAATGGCTTGTAGTCACCACACAAGTTAAAAACCATAAGCTAGTAATACACTGTACCTTTTTAAATACTTCTTTACATACGGCAATACACAATTTCAACTCTTGAGTATGTAAGAACTTGAATCACATTGGAAATATTTATAATGGAGAGCATGGTGATTTACAGTTTACACACAACTTTAGATCAAATGCACTAGTTACAACAACCATGGCTACTTTTTATATCTCACTTTCACTTCTTTCATCTTCAACATAGTCATAGTTTATTATCAATAAGGACAATTGGAAACCGAGTTTTGATATGCATATAAACAATAAGAATCCTAGCACGTTGAGTTTTCTTCCAACACTTGGCATAACAACTTGCAATAAAAACATGATCGAAAAAGTATTTCGATACATTGGTCACGTTTGAATACATTTCCGAAAGAGAGAACAATATGATAGGAGCACTCGATACACATTTCTAGTACATATCTTTCAACACAAGTTTATTTAGGATAGTAACATTTATATAGGATAACGCTGAACATGCGAATTAGGAACTTGGGCCAACCATACTTGAAACTTACGGTGATATCATAGAATCCAATTCTAAGAGAGAAGTTTAGCCAACATACCTTGTTTGAGCTTTCCTTAAGTTACTACAACGTCCCAACACTTTTAGCAATATCAATCTATAGGAAGATAACGAAAATCATACAATAAATTAGAGGGATTATCATGGTGTAACTCTCTTAGGAATTTTGTCAAATACCTATCATGTAAAATAGACAACAAGTCTCTACAATGTTACTCCCATCCTCCCTCAACCAATTTCAACTAGAAATTACCCATAATGGTTTATTAGCCTCACATACTACAACCTATTGTCAAATGCATAGACTATTCCAACCCCACAATATACTTGAACTCATAACCTCTTGCATGAAAGCTTTGGAGTAGGAATTACCAGGATAGATGATAATCTAGTGATTGGCTTCCTCAATTCTTGAAGGTTGGTGCAAGATTGGATGATTAGAATGTTAGGTTTCTCATTCTCCCTTTAAAATGCTCTTTTATCTCTCTAAAATCATCAGAAATCTGCTTCAAAATCATCCCCTAAGGCTATTTATCAAAATGGGATCGGGTTATAAAAATAGAAAAATGGACCCACGAACAGGTCTGCGGTCGAAGAATGTACCACATAACACATATGCGGAGGAAACAATTGGCCGTGAAAATGATGCCAACAACTGGGATGGTCTGGACCGGTCTGCGACAGGTGTGCGGTCCGCAGACCACTTATGCGGCCGCAAAATTGCCCAACAAAATTCCTCCTGCCAAATATGTGACGCATAATGCGGACCGCGAAATGGATGTGCGATCACATAAATGACCGCACAACACCTTTAAAATTACTACAAACTTTATGCCCAACTTTCTGATGAATATGTGGCCCACGGAGTACCATTTCCCTACCTCAGTACCATAAAACTTGAATTCCTTGGCGAAATTTTACGGGGCCTTACAATTTTATCACTTTTTGAGTTATAGAGCTCAAATTTGGGTGATTTTGGAGGGGATTTTCAAGTGTTGGTTTGGGGTAAATGTTCTTGACCCGGACTTGGTTATATTTCATGATTCCATATTTATTTTTATCATTAAATTAGTGGTTTGAATTGGAGAAAATGAGGATTTTTATAAAAACTTTCTGAAATGTAAAATGATGATTTGAAGGCTGATATGATGTCAGAATTGGATAATTTGATATAGTTGGACTCGTATCGGGATGGGTGTTCGAATTTTGTAACTTATGTCGGGTTCCGAGGTGCGGGCCCAGAATTGGCTTTTTGGGTTTACATTTTAGTTTTTATTAAAGATCGAAACTTTATTATACAGAATATTTTCCTCTAGTTATTATTTATGATATTAAGATATTTTGGGTAAATTTGGACCGTCCAGAGGTTGTTTCACACGAGAATGTCATTTTAGAGTATTGATTTGGCTTTATTGAGGTAAGTATCTTGCCTAAATTTGTGTGGAGGAACTACGACCTAGTACTTGGGTTAATTGCATTATTTGAATTATGTGAAAGATGTGTACGTGAGATTATAAGTGCGTACACGGGACTATATGTGGAAATTGACTGGTTTAGACTCTTAAGCTTCCTTTAATGTATTTATTTGAAGTTTGTTAGCATATGCTATATCTCTTATTTGTCAAGTTTGTTCTTCCATGTATTTATTTGAATATATATTTATTTGTCGAGTTTGCACTCATATGATTTATTTGAAGTTGTCACCATATGCCATATCTTTTACCTGCCAAGTTTACTATTATATGCTTTATTTGACGTTGTTGCCCTTTTTATTATTATGATACTTCCTTTATCTTTGAATTATTCTTAATTGAAATTATTGATACATGATATCCTTTCGTTACGGAGTTATTCTCATACAGTAGACATAGTTACTAGTTCATGTCATTTCCTTCATTGTTAGCTTATGGCATACACTAGAAATCGGAGTTTGCCATTTCATAGAATTACCTTCATTATTGTGTTTATCCTTAAGCAATTAATTGGAGTTGAAGTTATTAAAAGTCATCAATCTATTTTAATTGAAGTTGTGTTTAAGGGGGTGGTGTTCATTGTTGAGTTACTTTCTTGTTCATTTTGTTGATATTGAGATTCTATCCACGTTGTGTTAGAGCCATGGGCTATGTGATATGGTGATATTTGTATCGTTGTTTCGGAAAGGTTGTGGCCTATGGGAACTTGTGGTACGAGTGGATATGTCATGTTGTTGTGATTTTAGTACATGTGAATTATTGTATGGATTGGTTGTTGTTATGCTAGAGCATAAGGGTGGCATCTCATTGTTGTTGTTATGCGGAGCATAAGGGTTACATCTCACTATTGTTGATTATGTGAAGTGATATGGGTGGCTATTGTGTTATTCTCTAGACAGAGTGATAAGGGTGGCTATTATGTGGAGTGATATGGGTGGCTATCAAAGTAATACAGGTGGCTAATGATATTGTAAGGGAGGAGTGATGCGGGTATCCATCAGAGAGATAAGGATTGCAATGTCAGGGATGATGTGTAATGGCTTGGGGAATTATGTTTATTGTATTCGCGTGATGGTGTGATTTTCCTAGTATTTGTCATACACATTACGTGACTTGTTGTGTTGATTCAATGAGCTACTCGATGTCTTGATATTACCAGTTGACTTGGGTTGTAATAGTACCCTCGCACAAGCATACACCGTAGCATGCGACTTATACTAGTTTAGGTGTATTAAACTTGACATTTATTGATCATGCGCATGTATTCTTGTATTATGTGATTTCACTGTGATAGTAAGCCTGTGATCTCACTGAGCGGATTGTGATTGTGAGCCTGTGATCATACTAGGCAGATGGAAATATTAGCATGTGAGTTGGTCGTGCGGTTATGATTAGAAATGTGGGCACAAGGTGTCGTGAGCATATGATTTGTGGTTGAGACTCGTGACTTGTGATTGTGAGATGAGGTATCTCGGAGTAATTTGTTGTGAGACTTGTGATAGAACCGCTTGATTAGTTTGTTGTCATGTGTTTCCCTGATATGTTTTCACTGTTACTTTAACGGTGTTCATATTACGTTACTATTTATATATCATATATTGATTCTTGTTTCAATTTACTGATTCTTGTTTTCATTATTAGCTTTATACTTTGATATTGTATAGTTTATTTTTACTAGTAAAGGTCTTGACTTATACCTTGTCATTACTCCATTGAGATTAGTATTGATACTTTATGCACACCGACCATGGTGTACTCATGCTATACTTCTGCATTTTTTAGCAGATCCAGGTATTGGAGATATTAGACTCGGGAAGAGTTAGCTTATAGATCACAAAGATTCAAGGTAGAGTTGCTTTGTCATCTCAGTCACTTGGAGTCCTTTCCTTTTATTATACTGTCAGCTTGAAATCCGAACAATATTGTATTTTAATTTTATCTATGTATTTAGCTAGAGTTCGTGACGTTGTATTGCCTAGTCTTGGGAGGTTGTAGTGGGTATTTACTTATTTCATATTTATTTCATATAAATCTCTGTTTTAAAAATATCATTGTTAAGCATGCTTAATTGTTGTAAGTAATCAGCTTACCTAGTCTTAGAGACTAGGTGCCATCACGACGCCTATGGGGAGATTTTGTATGATAACAAGTTGGTATCAAAGCTCTAGGTTCATAGGTTCATAGGTTCACGAGAAAGTTTAGTAGAGTCTTGCGGATCAGTACATAGATGTTTGTACTTATCATCGAGAGGCTACAAAACTATTAGGAAAATTCCACCTCTTGCATTCCTGAAATGCGGATTTGTTGATTTCGAAGTTTGAGCTTTTGTATCTCTATTCTCTCACAGATGGTGAGGACACTGGCCACCAGATCAGTAGAGTGGACACCCATGCCTCCTGATAAAGCTGCGAGAGGCCGGAGCCAGGGTAGAGGATGAGAAAGGGCACGTGTTGTGGATCTAGTCAGAGCAGTAGTTGAGGAGCCACCAGTAGCCCTGGTTAGGGGACAGGCATTGGAGGCTCCTATTGTTACCCCCGGACTTTAGGAGACTTTAGCATAGTTCCTGAGCATGTTTGGTACATTGGCTTAGGCGGGCTTGATCTCCGTTGCACCTGCTACTTCACAGATTGGGGAGGAACTCAGAATCTCGCTGCCCGTACTCCAGAGCAGTAGGCTCATGCCAGTCATACTCCGGGTGTAGTGTCAGTATAACCTGTTATTCTGGTTCATCCTCAGGTCAGGTCAAGGGCATTAAAGGAGGATCATATGAGGCTTGAGAGGTTCAAAAAGTATGGTCCACCTACTTTCAATGGCACAACTACCGAAGATGCACATGGTTTTCTAGGCAAGTGTCACCGTATTCTCCGCACCATGGGTATTCTAGAGGCGAGGGGTGTTGCTTTTACAACATTTCAGCTGTCTGGGGCAGCATATCAGTGGTGGCAGGTTTATAAGGAGGGTAGTGCCATTCCCCAAACCTGAAGAGATGTGGACGACACTCGGTTCCATACTCGGCCCGAGACTACCACTCTATAACTCTGAAATCTAGATGGGTAACCCTCAACTTAGGCCGATGAGGCCATATTCTGAATCATCTGAAAATATCGTCTCTCTCATTTGAGGGGTAAGCATATCCAAAAGCTCATATATATAATTGTGCAGGCTGACGAGGCTGCCATGAACATCTACTGATATACAAATTATACAGGACTCGTCTACAAGCCTCTAGAGATAGCTGAAGTGTACATGGTCGGGACAGGGCCTCGATCTACCAATCAAACCTATATAAATAAATGAACTCCAAGGTCTAGAGCTGGTAAATTCGAGGAAGCGGAGCTTACCAACCGCGTTGATGTTTGACTATGTCTACTGGGAAGGTCTATCCAGCTGTCTATCGGGACCTCCAGGCATGAAATGCAGCATCCCCGGTAATAGGGACGTTAGTACGAAATAATGTACCGAGTATGTAAGATAATAAAATAACTGAAAGTTTAGACTGATTTGATAATATAATAACTGAAAGTAACTGAGTGTGAAAGAGAATCTGAAGATATGCTTACATGATGATACTGACTTAACTCTCTCAATATCATAGTAAAATAATTGTCCGGCTCTATAAGGCTCGGTACGTATATGTCACGACCCCAAAACCAACCTGGTCGTGATGGCGCCTATTGTGGAACTAGGCAAGCCTACACTCTATCAATTCAATGTTTGTCATAACAACATTTAAATATTACCCGTTTTCATCAGAGGAAAACCGAAATAAAGGATAAAATCAACCCAAAATACTACAATAAAAGAGAAATCCCAAAATCTGGTGTCACTAAGTCATGAGCCATAGTACAATTGTGCTAAAATACATCAATACAACACTTGTTTGAGAAATAAATAACAAAATACACAAAGGAAGATGTGGAAGAAGAAAGGCGGGTCTACAATCGCCAAGCAACTACCTCGCCCTCTCCGAAGATGAACCGGAAAAAAAGATCAACTCGCCCTATCATGACCTGGGATACCTAAATATGCACATAAGGTGCAAGGGGTAACATGAGTACACCAACTAAGTAAGTAACAAGCCCAAACTGTGGGCTGAGAGGTAGTGACAGACTGAACCTCCACATTTATGATAGAATCGATGTACAAAAATTTAGGCATGCTTTCAATTCACTAGACAGCTCAAGGTGATAAGATAAGTACCGTTCCGAACAGTTTAACATATATATAACTCAATGTATTCTGCATGCCAATGCATCAAAAATATGAAATGTACAATGTGTTCCCACTCTCAAATACTCGTCCACTCAGTACTGTATATGGCTCGTATTGCCCAGGGAAGATCCATCCCAGAATATATACACATCAGACAGAAGTCACTTCGTACTGAGGAAGGCCGATCTAGCCCTATAGAGAAGATCCATATCGAGATAATGATACACTTCACAACCCCTCGATACTGTATATGGCTCAACGCCCAGGGAAGATCCATCCCAGGATACGTATACACATCACTGACATCAGTCACTCAGTACCGAGAAAACAGGCCAATCCAGCCTCATGGAGAAGATCCATCTCCAAATATAAACACTTCAGACAAGATCCATGTACAGAGAAGATCCATACCTCAAATATCACTTCGGACAAGATCCATGTCCAGGGAAGATCCATCCCTCAAATATCACTACGCTCACTAGGGATGTGTTACAGACTCCGGAGGGGATCATATAGTCCAAACGTTATCATAGGCCAGATCCAGGCATAAATCAAAATAACATGCTGCGGCGTGCAGCCCGATCCCATCTTTGTCACTCAATATCAGGCCCTCGGCCTCACTCAGTCATCACTCTCTAGTCTCGCTCACATGGGATCTCAATGCATGCACTAGCCCGAATCAATGATATAATGTGCAAAACAACAATTTCCAAGACTGATACATGATATCATATGAAATTACAAAAGGACTGAGTATATAATATCAATGAAACACGTGAGATGATAGCAATAAACGACCACTCGGGTCTCAACAACATCGGCGTGAAGCCTTAGCATAATATCTAGCATGTTTGCACTAAGACGACCGCTCGGGTCTCAACAGTATCGGCTTGAAGCCTTAACATAGTATTTAGCATGATTTCTATCATGTTTGCATTAGTCACAGTGACAGAAGCACAAATATCAATAAGAGAAAGCTAATAAACGGTTCCATGGAATGAACTAGGTCACAAGTCTCACGGTGCACGCCCGCACGCTCGTCACTTGGCATGTGCGTCACCCAATTCTAATCACATAATGTAACGACTCGGTAGTTGTTCTGTGAGATTAGCCTTGTTTCCCATGTTTCAGCTTTGTCATGTTTTAATTTATCTAATTTTGATGTGTTGGGTCGGTTGGTTTGGGTTTGGAGTGGTCGTGGTGAGAATTGAGACATTTAGTCTCTTAAATTGGCATAATAGATGGAAAAGTCAACAGGGAGTTGACTTATTGGGTAATCAACCTCCGAATGTTAATTTTATGGTTCAGATAGCTTCGTTAGGTGATTTGGGACTTAAGAGTGTGTTTGAAATGTGGTTTTGATGTCCGGAGTAGAATTAGGCTTGAATTGGCGAAATTGAGTTTTGGTGATTTCTGGTCGAGATGCGCCTATCATGGAACTAGGCTAGCCAACCATTACAGACTATCATAATATTTTATAACTTCCAAAACTAGCAGATTAAAACAGGAGAATGAGATAAATAATTTATACACTACCCCAAAACCTGGAGTCAACTATCATGAGTACCTAGGACGATAATAAAATGTACAAATAAGTGACTTTGCTACTACAAGAGTCTAAAGTATGAAAGACAAAACTATGAACTGAGGAGAGGAAAGGAGGTGAGCTAGGGATGCTGAGCAGCTACCTCGATCCATGAACAACTCCAAGAACGTCAGTAAATTAACTAGCGAAATGGTCTGGTAGCTGGATCTGCACAAAAAGGTGCAGGGAGTAACGTGAGTACGCCAACTTAGTAAGTAATCAAAGTAACTAAAAACTTGAGTGTAGTGACGAGCATTTATAAATCATGATTTCATAAAACAGTAATTCAACTTTTATTAGAAGGCTCAGATAAAGAAAGGAGAGAAAAGCAGTAAAATTCACAGCGTAACTGCCATCCAGGCACAATATCTCTCATAACAAGGTATCTCAGTCACTCATGACTCCATTAGTATCTTATGCTCGCACTAAGCACTCGCACTCACAAGTACCATGAATACACACAACTGTTGTGGCGTGCAGCCCGATCCATTACATATTTATATACATATATATACTATTGCGGCGTGCAACTCGATCCATATAACATATGCTGCAGCGTGCAGCCCGATCCATATAATAGTTGACTGCGCCCACTAGGGATGTACAGACTCCGGAGGGGCTCCTACAGCCCAAGCGTTATATTTCTACGGCGTGCATCCCGATCCAATATGTATATTTTTGCAGCGTGTAGCCCGATCCATATATAATATATATTGCTGCGGCGTGCAGCCTGATCCATCCATATATATATTGCTGCGGCGTGCAGCCCGACCCATAACTATCCTCACATATCCGGCTCTCGGCCTCACTTAGTCATTCTCACAAGCCACTCGGGAAACCCATCTCAACTCACGGGACTCAGCCCAAAATACCTCTCAGAGTCTCAAAACAGTGTGATATCAGTGAAAATAACAACAAGTAGAAAACATGACTTGGTTCACAATTGTTCTATCAGGATAGTGTGAGAATAGTGTACAAGTACCTCTGAGGGTCTAAACAGGTCGGCACAAGGCCCCAAACATGCCTTACAACCCATAAACAAGTATAAATTCCTAAAATACAGGATGTCGTAAGGTTTCAAATATAACACACGGCTTAATAGTCGCTACGGGATGGGCCAATTCACAATCCCTATCGGCGCACGCCCACAGGCTCGTCACCTAGCATGTGTGTCACCTCATTTGCCAAAAAAATATAAAATACCGAGGTTTCATACCCTCAGGTTTAGATTTACAATCGTTACTTACCTCAAAATAGCCCAAAAGCTACTCCGGGATGCTCTTGCCCCTCGAATTGGCTCCCAAATGCTCCGAGTCTATCAAAAATCAGATCAATAACATCAAAATATGCTAGGGAGATGAGCCCCAATTGAAAACTATAAAAATTAGGCACAATTCCCGAAATTTTCCAAACCCAAGCCCCGGGCCCACGTCTCGGAATTCGATAAAAATCATATCACAAGAATCCTCATCCTTTCCCGAGTCTACACATATAAAATGCATCAAAATTCGATCACAAACAACCCCTAAATTCCTTAATTATAAGTCTCAATTTCCCATCCCTAAACTCCCAATTTATGCCATTTAATATACTAATTCCAAGCCTAATCCGTCACATAATAACATAGAATCGAGTTTATAGTCCGAGAAACTTACCTCCACCGAAGACCCTCGAAATCCTTCTCCAAATGCTCTCAAAATGACTCAACCCGCATGCAAAAATGAAGAAAAATGCCAAAATCTCGCGGAGGCAAGTATTTATACTTCCTGCCCAGTTAATCCGCACCTACGGACCCGAACCAGTGGTCCCAGGTATGCACCTGCGAAAAATCACTTAAAGTCCAAAATCTGCACCTGCGACTCTGCATTTACGGTCCCTCACTGAGCTTCCCAAATTCTGCATCTGCTGATTCCTTTCCGCTTCTGCGGGCCCGCACCTGCGGTTCCCCATCCGCAGGTGTGGTCACACCAGTAAAGTGGCACCAGCAACAGTTTTGCTGCAAATTCCTAAGTCCAAACCTCCGCTAACCATCCAAAATCAATCCCGAGCCCTCGGGACCCCAACCAAACATACCAACACATCCCATAACCTCATTCAAACTTAGTCGAGCCTTCGAAACACAAAAACAACGCAAAAATACCAAAATCACATCAAATTCAAGCCTATGAATTTTGAAACTTCTAAATTTCACCAAAGATGCCGAAACCATCCAAACCACATCCGATTGACCTGAAAATTTGCACACATATCCAAAATGAAACTACGAACCTGCTCCAACTTTCGGAATTCCATTTCGTCCCCGATAGCCTATTTCCCCCTGCCGATCGAAAATCGCCAAAAACTAACTTTCGCCAATTAAGACTAATTCTACACCGGATATCAGAACTTCATTTTCGAACACACTCCTAAGTCCCAAATCACCTAACGAATCTATCCGAGTCCTAAAATCTACATTCCGAGGTCGTTTACCAATAAGTCAACTCCCACTTGACTTTTTAACTATTAAGCCAATTAAGAGACTAAGTGTCTCTGTTCCCACCACGACCATTCCGAACCTGAACCAACCAACCCAACACTACATAAATAGGCTAAGTAACATACGATAAAGCAGAAATGGGGAAAACGGGGCTAATCTCACGGAACGACCGGTCGGGTCGTTACAAAACCGCACATGCGGTAATATTCCCGCTTATGCGACGTCGCACTTGCGGGATTTCCAACGCAGGTGCAGAACCCACTTATTGTACCATTTCCGCATCTGCAATCAGCCCATCGCACCTGTGGTGCGCACCTGCGACTCATTTTCCACTTCTGTGGAGAGGACCAACTTCACAGCGTCCGCATTCGTGGCTCCCAATTCGCACAAGCGATCTCGCACCTACGGCTCCCCTTCCGCAGGTGCGGCAACACCAGCAAAAATCAGACCAGCAGCCCTTATCACTAAAAACCAATCCGTCACCCATCTGAAACTTACTCGAGGCCCCCGAGACCTCAACCAACAATACCAACACGTCACATATCACCATTCAAACTTAGTCGAATCTTCGGAACACCCAAAACAACACTAAAACACGGAATTAGCCCAGAATTCAAGCCTAAGGATTTCTAAATTTCCAAAATTCACCAACGATGCCGAAACCAACCAAGCCACGTCCGTATGACCTAAAATTTTACACACACGACACCAATGAAACTCCGAACCTACTCTAACTTTCAGAATTTCATTCCAACCCCGATATATAATTTTCCACTGCCGACCGAAAATTGCCAAATATCAAATTTCGCCAATTCAAGCCTAATTATACCACAGACCTCCAAATAACTCTCCGAACGTACTTCGAAGCTCCAAATCACCTAACGAAGCTATCCGAACCATAAAAACAAATTCCGAGATCATTTACCTATAAGTCAACTTCCAATTGATTTTTCCAACTAAATGTCCAACTTAATAGACTAAGTGTCTCATTTCTCTCCAAATATCACTCCGAACACGAGCCAACCAACCTAACACAACATAAAAGAGCTGAACCACATATAATAAAGCAGAAACAGGGGAAACAGGGCTAAGACTCTCGGAACGACCGATCGGGTTGTTATAGTATGACGACACTACCATAGTAGGCTCGCTCCTAGGCGGTCAACCATACTAGGCTCTGTATATTGGCTATTCTAGGCTCGTTCATAGGCGCTCAGCCACAGTAGGCTCTATATAAAACTTACCATCTGATATGAGGTTTCTCAATAGGGGCCTACCCATCGATTATAACTCGATGGTGGTGAAAATAATGTAATACCATTATTTTAAAAGGCGTGGGCGTAAGACGGGGCCTTTTACATATGCCTAAGAAAGGCATAAGCCTCGACGCACGGGGTGTAAGCTCCATAGGTATTTAATTTTTAATATTTTATAAAATAATATAATTATAGTAAATATCTATAAATATGTAAAATTGCATAAAAAATAAAGAAAAATATAAGTATTTGAAAGATATATATATGTAGACGTGCTTCATCCCCACAAAAAAACTAGTCAAAACAATCTATTATATGCTACTTAGAAGCTCAAGTAACTTGAGTCAAAATGAATAAAATTTTTCTACATGAAGGAACAAAAAGGATGACTAACATACAATTTCAACTCTGATCTTGCTGTTATGAAGGAGAATGAAGTTCTCTTTGTATTTGTAAAAAAATGAATATTCATTGCTTTTGGGAGATACTAGTAGACTAGCGGACAAGATAAAATATTGGGAAAGAACATGAATTGGGGCTTCAATCAATAAAAAAAGTCTTAAATTTTAAATTTAATACATTTCAGTTCCTTTTTACAAATTTTGAGTAATTACCAAGCTGAATTTTGAGAATTTGGGTATTATATGAAGGGCTTATTTAACAAATTTTATTTTAATTTGAAAAAATCTTTGGGTCTTACACCTCACTAAAAAATGTGCCCCAAACGCCCAGGTGTACGCCCCGAAATGTTGGGCGTACGCCTCTTGAGATTTTCGCCCCGCACCATCGCCCCGGGGCTCTCCCCCGAAACGCCTTTTAAAACACTGTGTAATACTACACAAGAGAGGCCTACCCACCGATTATAGCTCGATGGTGGTGAAAATATGGTAATACTTTTTTTTGTATGTGTGTGTGTGTGTGTATATATATATATATATATACACACACACACATATATATATACATACCCTATGCTCTCTTGACTGGAAGAAGACAATACTTAACTGAATATAAGTCCCGATAACGGAGAATATGATAACTTATGAGACTAGGATAATGTATATAAATTCAGTAATATGAACTTCTCTTTATGTCTCGTTATCTAACACGTGTAGTTACGAGATCATACCATAATAAAAGAAAGATTTAGCCTTAACATACCTTATCACAATCTATCTAATAAACACGTTAAACGCGTCTCATTGCACCTCAATCTACAACAACGATAACAATATTATCATCAAGTTATGGAAGGTACAACTATGGCACAACGACTAACAAGCTTATTTTATAATAAAACAGGCATCAACTCCCTAATAATTCTTTACTTCCTGCCAATTTGAAATAACACAAACAAGAACACAACAATAATAACATGTATACATGATTTTCCAATCTTATATATATCACAAAATACCACAAAAAAGCCCACACACCCCTAATCAGTTCATACACAAAACAACAACCTTAGTAGTGTCAAACAATCCGAAAATATAACGACGAACGACCAGAAAACCACCCTACCATTATGTGGTGTTTTTCCGAACTCTTTCTCCTCCAAAACTCCATAAAAATAGTAGAAAAAGATATAACCTAACAGCAACACGAAATATCCCACAAAACAGCCCCACAAGTTCAGCAACTCAAAACTGATTTTTCAGTTTACTAAAACACATTTTGACTTGTCTTTTATTTCAAATTGAGAAACACAACCAACAGTACATAATTAATCCTCTTATACAATAGACCATCCATGAATAAAACTTAAAAATAAGTTCAAAACCATCCGATAGTGACATAACAACAAACGACATACCACTCTTTCGAAACTCGCTAGGTCTTGTTATTACGATCGAGCTACAACTCGTACAAGCATAGACAATGGAAGGAGAAGCATAAATTTACCTTGGACTGAGTATAACCCATGAAACTTAGTCCTTATTCATCCAAAATCAGTTCCCCAGCATAGATACAAGAAGGAGAAAAAGATAATAGCAAGTTGTCCGAGGTTTTCACCACTAGAATCACATCGTATCACCCGGAATTACCTAGGGTTTGTGTAGGATTTTGGGGGAGGAGAACAGGGTTTAATCTCTTTTTTTTTGTTTAGGAAACGATTTAACTAGTCTTTAGAAATCCCCTTTTGTCCGAGTTTAGGAGATTTTAATTGAGGCCTCTCCTTTTGGGAAGTAAGTGATGCACCTACTTATCACCTACCAGTCTTCGCAGTCTCGCAAAAATACAAATATCTCTTTACTCCAATATTGTATCAATGAACGGTTTAATCCGTTGGAAACTAGACTCGTAGATCTTCAATTTGGTAGGTGTATCATCCCTTCATTCCAAGTACATTAGGAGAAATCTCAGGTACGTTTGACCTAATGGTCATCACATTTATGAATGTAACTTGTGATGACCTTTGCAAGCTCTTGTTCCACAACTCGCTTGACTTCAAAACATAATATACGACAACGATACGACTAAAATAACTCATATAATGACCTCCTTATCATGTTAATATGTTACACGACATGTTTTTATACGTGAAAGTATGCCATAAGTGAATTGATGAAAGCTCGGGAATGAGATGTTACATCCCGCATTTTCGTACGTTAAAGTTTTGTCGTAATTTAAGCAACGTAAGTTTGGAAATGATATTATTTTGAGATTATAAGAATTATTCTATTTCAAACAAGTGATAAATAAATTCGTGAAGGTGAAAGGGTAAGCGAATCGAGAAAAAAAAGAGTTCCGTCGGAGTTGGACAATTTGGGGATAAAATACGGTTCAAGATATAATACCCGGTATTTATGGACTAGTGTCATACAAGGTACCATATGATCATAATAGTAATATGTATGATGTTTGTTAAAAGTGAGTAGTTTTTTAAGTAATTTGAGATAATTCCTAATTATGTGAATAATCGGATAATTATTAGTTAATGGGGGATTAACAAGTTAATTAAGGAATTAAGTGGATAATTGTTGAGTGGGAAATTTCCCCCAACATGGCAGCCATATAAGATCCATTAGGTGACTCTTAAATAAATTTTCAGGATGGCAAGCTTTAAAGAGATAAGCACTTTATCTCATTTGGTTAAAAAATGTTATCAAGAAAGCCAAATATGTTACAGACATAATCATTTCCTTGCTTGTAGTAAGAAAACATTCCATTCCTACTTAATAATATTATTCATAAGCTTTAAAGAGGAATGCGTATATTTTCTAAGTTATGGATGAAGCTACAACAAATTCATACGAGATTTCATAAGGTAATAGCAACGAGATTTTGTGATTCTAGATGAGTATGGTGCAATCTTTCTCAAGAATATCATATGAATTTTCCCCTACTTCGATCTGCCGTAACATGTTTCCGCAATTGACGTGTGTTGGAAGGATTGTCAAGAGAATCGGCTCAGGTATATTAAGGCTAAACCCTTCCTTCATTTTTGGCATGATCTCATAACTACACGAGTTTGAATACGGGGCATAAAGAAAAATTCATATTCCTGAATTTATGCACATTTTCCTAGTCTCATAAGTTACAGTATTCTCCCTTATCGGGACCTTATACTCCATTGAGTATTGTCTTCTTCCAGTCAAGAGAGAAGAGGGCCTATATATATATATATATAGTATTATAGTATTTTCAACACCATCGAGCTATAATCGATGGGTAGGCTCCTATTGGGCAACCTCTAATCAGATATGTAAGTTATACTGAGCCTACTGTGGCCGAGCGCCTATGAGCGAGCCCAGAATGGACGAGATACAGATCCTAGTATGGCCGATCGCCTATTAGCGAGCCTACTACAGCAGAGCAGTTACATATACACTTACGAGGCCGAATAACTATTTTACTTACTATATTGATATAGTTGAGTCAGTATCAGCTGGTAAGCATATTTTCAAATTATATTTGATTCCCAGTTACTTTCAGTTATTATATTATCAGTTCAGTTTCAACTTTCAGTTATTTTATTTCCTTACATACTCAGTACATTATTTCGTATTAACGTCCCTTTTTCTGGGGATGCTGCATTTCATGCGTGCATATTCAGACAGACTGGTACACCTCCTCAGTAGATGTTGCCCGATTTCAGCTTGATCGTTAAGCTCCACGTCCTTCGGAGTTGTCGGGTCTGGAGTTTTATGTACATCTTGTGTATATATGTTATGAGTAGGTCGGAGCCCTGTTCCGATCCCAGTACATCCATTAGTAGAGGCTTGTAGATATATCCTGTTAGTTAGTGCAGTATATTGGGATTGTAAGCCTTGTATGTATATTTGGTTGGTGTGTCAGTTGTAGTAATTATGACAGCCTTGTCGGCCCAGCCTTATATTGATGTTTAGTCAGCGTTAGTTTCCATTCAGTTTTATATTTTTCTTCGAAAATTGTCTTGCCATGTGGCCCATGGCCAAAGTATGACATCATATGTTCAGAGTCTCTTAGTCGCAAGTTGGTACACAAGAATAGGTGAGGCACCGGGTGCCGATCTCGCCCCCAGGTTCGGGGCGTGATATAATCACCCTAGTCTCACCCCAAAAGTACATGTTATAACATTCCTAACTGGTCGACTTTTGACAAAACTTATTTCTTCAATTCGTTTAGCTTTTAAGCCTTCCAACCCTCTTGGTACTTGCAGTTCATGATCTTAAATATTTGTAACCTCCAAGTTATCATGATTAACTTTTTTATGTACTTTCAAAGATGATCTCATTTCTGAGCTAACATCAATTGGCTTACGACGTACTCTCACATACGAAAATATGGGGTGTAACAGGTAGACCAGCTGATGCAACACCACTCACTTGGACTCATTTTTCAGAGATGTTCTTGAGGGAGTCTGTTCCCCAGACCCTCCGGGATGCGTGGCACACAGAGTTTGAGCAGTTGCACCAGGGCGCCAAAATGGTGTCAGAGTATGACATCAGGTTTAGTAAGTTATCCCGCCATGCACCTAGTTTGGTTCCTACAGTCAGAGAGAGAGAGAGAGTGTGTAGATTAATCCAGGGGCTCAGTTATGGTCTTAGATTTAGCATGGCTTAGGAGTTGGAGATTGATACTCCATTTTCCTAGGTTGTGGAGATTCCCAGGAGATTAGAGTATATTCGGGGCGAGGAGAGAATGGATAAGGAGGCCAAGAGGTTTGGGATACGGCTAGTCCATTTCACGCTTCAAACTACTCGTGGTGCCCCAGTTAGTTAGAGACTTTAGGGTACTAATATGGGGCAGTCATCTTTTAGTACACCACCTGCACGGGGTTCCTATATTGGTTATTCTAGTTACTCAGAATAGATTCGATACCAGCAGCCACGCCCATAGAGGGGTTAGTATGAGTATGGCGATACTAGGCACATCATGAGAGATTATTCTAGAATCTAGAGAGGTGGATTTCATCAAAGCACTCAGGCTATGGGCCCCATTCCAGTTTCTATTACACCTACATAGCCAGCTAAAGGTGGAGGATAGGCGGGTAGAGGGATTCAGAGCATTTGGGAGCCAATTCGATGGGCAAACACATCGCGGAGTAGATTTTAGGTTGTTTTGAGGTAAGTAACGATTGTAACTTTAAACCTAAGGGTATGACACCACGTTATTCAATATTGTGTTGATAAATGAGGTGACACACATTCTAGGTGACAAGCGTGGGGGCGTGCACCGACAGGGATTGTGACTTGGTCCGTCCAGTAGCGACTATTAAGCCGCGTATATGATTTGAAACCTTACGACATCCTGTCTTTCAGAGGTTTATACTTGTTATGGGCTGTGAGCCATGTTTGGGGCCTTGTGCCGATCTTTTTAGACCCTCAGGGGTATTTTCCATGTTTAGGGCCTTGTGCCGACCTGTTTAGACCCTCAAGGGGTACTTTTACACTATTCTACCACTATCCTGATAGTACATATGTGAACTCAGTCATGTTTCCTACTTGTTATTATTTTCACTGTTATCACGCTGCTTTGAAAACTCCGAAAAGTATTTTGGGTGGAGTTCCGTGAGTTTAGATGAATTGCCCAAGTGGCTTGTGAGAGTGACTAAGTCAGGCCGAGAGCCGAGTAGGTGAGGGTAGCTATAGATCGGGTTGCACGCCGCAATAGTATATATGTGTTAGGCCAAGCGTCGAATATGTGAGGATAGTTATGGGACGGGCTGCATGCCGCAACAATATATATGTTATATATTATATGTGGGTCGGGAAGCACGCTGCAACAATAAAGATTATATATATATGGATCGGGCTGGACGCCGCAGCAATATATGTTATATATGGATCAGGTTGCACGCCGCCGCAATATACATATTGGATCGGGCTGCACGTCGTAGCAGATATAGCGCTTGGGCTCAAGGAGCCCCTCCATGAGTCTGTACACCCCTAGTGAGCGCGATCGACTATTATATGGATCGGGCTGCATGTCGCAGCGTACGTTATATATGGATCGGGCTGCACGCCACAGCAGTATATATATATAGTGGGGCAGGCTACCCGTCGCGGCAGTTGTGTGTGTTCATGGTACTTGTTGAGTGTGAGTGTTAAGTGAGAGCATGAGATACTAATAGTGGAGTCACGAGTGACTGAGAGGCTTGCCCGAGAGGATTTATTGCGAGTGATATTGTGCCCGAGGTGCTTATATTTTATGAAAATATTGTTTTCACTCTTCTTACCATGAGCCTCTGATAATAAATGTTGGACAAATGTTTTATAAGAGATTTTTAAATGGAAACCAGATTTTTATGAAATATCCGGAATTGTAGATTCCTGACTTGATTTACTCATTTCCACTGTCATTCATTATATGGTTTTACATGATTTAATTGCTCGTCACTACACTCAAGTTTTTATTTAGATTTATTACTTACTGAGTTGGCGTACTCACGTTACTCCCTGAACCTCTGTGTGCAAATCCAGGTACCGAACCATCTCACTAGTTTATTTCCGGACGAGCTTGGAGTTGTTCGAGGATTGAGGTAGTTTCTCAGCGTCCCCAGCTCAACTCCTTTCCTTCCCTCAGATCATAGTTTCTTTTGGTCTTTTGTACCTCAGACTTTTGTTGTAGCAAGTCGCTATACTGTACATTGTATTTATAGTCTTAGATGCTCATGATAGTTGACTCCAGGTTTTGGGGAAGTGTGTATGTTGTTTCATCTCATACTGCTATTTTAAAACCTGCTAATTTTGGGAAATTATGAAATATTTTGATAATCTGAATTGGTTGGCTAGCCTAGTTCCATGATAGGCGCCATCACAGCCGGTTTAGGAAATCAGGGTCGTGATAAGTTGGTATTAGAGCCTCCGCGGGTATTGGCTTGTGTAGCCTCCAGGTCTTCTCTTTATGATCAGATTAGAGCATGCCAGTATGATGATCCACATTTGCTTGTTCTTCAGGACAGGGTCCGTAGTGGTGATGCTAGGGATGTGGTTATTGGTTATGATGGGGTCATGAGGATGCAGGGCCGGATTTGCGTGCCCAATGTGGATGGGCTCCGAGATTTCATTCTAGCTGAGGCCCATAGTTCGCGGTATTCCATTCATCCGGGTGGCGCAAAGATGTATCAAGATCTGAGGCAACATTATTGGTGGAGGCGGATGAAGAGAGATATTGTTGAGTTTGTGGCTCGGTGTCTCAACTGTCAGTATGTCAAGTATGAGCACAAGAGACCAGGTGGATTGATTCAGAGATTTGATATTCCGGTGTGGAAGTTGGAGCGGATCATCATGGACTTTGTAGTTGGACTCCCACAGACTTCGAGGAGGTTTGATACTATATGGGTTATTGTGGATCGACTGAAGTCCGTGCACTTCATTCCTGTTGGTACTACTTATTCTTCGAAGCAGTTAGCTGAGATTTATATTAGAGAGATTGTCCGATTGCATAGGGTTCCAGTTTCTATCATTTCTGATAGAGGTACTCAGTTCACATCTCAGTTTTGGAGAGCCGTACAGAGAGAGTTGGGTACTCAGGTTGAGTTGAGCACAACATTTCATCCTCAGACCGACGGGCAGTCGGAGCGTACTATTCAGATTTTGGAGAATATGTTGCATTCCTGTATGATTGATTTTGGGGGTTCATGGGACCAGTTTCTGCCACTCGCAGAGTTTGCTTAAAATAATAGTTATCAGTCGAGTATCTAGATGGCTCCGTATGAGGCTTTATATGGTAGGAGGTACAGATCTCCGATTGGTTGGTTTGAGTCGGGCGAGGCTAGGCTATTGGGCACAGACTTGGTTCAGGATATGTTGGGTAAGGCGAAGTTGATTCAGGAGCGGCTTCGCACGTCGCAGTCTAGGTAGAAGAGTTATGCGGACCGGAAGGTCCGAGATGTGTCTTTCATAGTTGAGGAGAAGGTACTACTAAAGGTGTCACCCATGAAGGGTGTTATGAGGTTCGGGAAGAGGGGAAAGCTGAGTCCCCAGTTTATTAGGACTTTTGAGGTGCTTTAGAGGGTTGAAGAGGTGGCTTATAGAATGGCCTTTCCTCCCATCTTATCTAGTATTCATCTGTTGTTCCATGTTTCGATGCTTTGGAAATACGTTGGTGACCCATCTCATGTTTTGGACTTCAGCACGGTTCAACTCGGGGCTGATATGTCATATGAGGTAGAACTAGTGGCTATGTTGGGTTGTCAAGTCAGAAAGTTGAGGTCTAAGGATATAGTTTCAGTGAAGGTTCAGTGGAGGGGGAAGCCGGTGGAGGATTCCACCTGGGAGACAGAGCGGGAGATGCAGAGCATATATCCTCACTTATTCGAGACTCCTGGTATGTTTCTTGAATCGTTCGAGGACGAACATTTATTTAAGAGGGGGAGGATGTAACGACCCGGCCGGTCGTTCCGTGAGATTAGCCCTGTTTCCCCCATTTCTGATTTATCTTATGTTTCTTAGCTTGTTTATGTTGTGTTGGTTCGGGTTCATAGTGGTCGTGGTGAGAACTGAGACACTTAATCTCTTAAAGTAGCTTAATAGTTTAAAAACTCAACTGGGAGTTGACTTATTTGTAAACGACCTTGGAATGTGGATTTTATGGCTCGGATAGCTTCATTAGGTGATTTGGGACTTAGGAGTGTGTTCGGAATGAAATTTTGATGCCCGGTATAGAATTAGGCTTGAATTGGCGAAGGTACGTTTTTGGCGATTTCCGATCGGCAGTGGAAAATAGGCTATAGAGGTCGGAATGGAATTACGACAGTTGAAGCAGGTTCGTAATGTCATTTTGGATATGTGTGCAAATTTTTAGGTCAATCGGATGTTTTTTGGTTGGTTTCGGCATCATTGGAAAATTTTAGATATTTTAAAGTTCATAGGTTCGAATTTGATGTAATTTTGGTATTTTTGTGTTGTTTTTGGTGTTTCTAAGGCTCGACTGAGTTTGATGCGGGATGTGTTGGCATGTTTGGTTGGGGCCTCAAGGGTCTCGGGATTGATTTCGGATGGTTAGCAGAGGTTCGAACTTAGGAATTTGCAGCAAATAGCTGCTAGTGTTATTTTACTGGTGTGGCCGCACCTGCGGATGGGGAGCCGTAGGTGCGAAGGTCCTTGCGCAGGTGCAAAAAGAGGCTAGGCAGGAGAAATCCGAAGGTGCGAAGCATGGGCCACACCTACGAAGCCGCAGGTGCAAAAATTGGACTGTTAGTGGGTTATCGCAGGTGCACACCTGGGACCGCAGTTGCGGGTCCGCAGGTGCGAAGAATCCGCAAGTGTGGATTAATTGGGCAGAACAGTAAACATAGGTGTCTCCCCGAATATTTTGTCATTTCTCCCATTGTTGCATGCAGATTGAGCTTGTGCTGATTTGTTTATATCCTCAAGGGTATTTTCCATGTTTGGCTCCTTGTGCTGACTTGTTTAGACCCTCAGGGGGTACTTTTACACTATTCTACCACTATCCTGATAGAACATCTGTGAACTCAGTCATGTTTCCTACTTATTGTTATTTTCACTGTTATCACACTGCTTTGAAAACTCAGAAAAGTATTTTGGGTGGAGTCCCGTGAGTTGAGATGAATTGCCCAAGTGGCTTGTGAGGGTGACTAAGTCAGGCCAAGAGCCGAGTAGATGAGGGTAGCTATGGATCGGGTTGCACACCGCAGTAGTATATATGTGTTAGGACGAGTGCCGAGTATGTGAGGATAGTTATGGGTTGGGCCGCACGCCGCACCAATAGGAGATTATATATATATGGATCGGGCTGCACGTCGCAACAATATATGTTATATATGGATGGGGATGCATGCCGCAGCAATATACATATTGGATCGGGCTGCACGCCGCAGCAGATATAGAGCTTGGGCTGAAGGAGCCCCTCTAGGAGTCTGTACACCCCCAGTGAGCTCAGTCGACTATTATATGGATCGGGTTGCTTGCCGCAGGAGTGTGTGTGTGTGTATATATATATATGTAGTGGGGAGGGCTACCCGCCGCGGCAGTTGTGTGTGTTCATGGTACTTGCTGAGTACGAGTGTTAAGTGAGAGCAAATACTGATAGTGGAGTCACGAGTGACTGAGAGGCTTGCGCGAGAGGCTTTATTGCGAGTGATATTGTGCCCTAGGGGCTTATATTTTATGAAAATACTGTTTTCGCTCTTCTTACACTTAGCCTCTGATAATAAATGTTGGATAAATGTTTTATACGAGATTTTTAAATAGAAACTGGAGTTTTACGAAATATCCAGAATTGTAGATTCCTGACTTGATTTACTCATTTCCACTGTCATTCATTATATGGTTTTACAAGATTTAATTGGTCGTCACTACACTCAAGTTTTTAGTTACATTGATTACTTACTGAGTTGGCGTACTCACATTACTCCCTGCACCTCTGTGTGTAGATCCAGGTACCGGACCATCTCACTAGTTGATTTTCGGACGAGCTTGGAGTTGTTCGAGGATTGAGGTAGCTGCTCGGCGTCCCCATCTCACCTCTTTTCCTCCCCTCAGATCATAGTTTCTTTTGGTCTTTTGTACCTCATACTTTTGTTGTAGCAAGTCACTATACTGTACATTTTATTTACAGCCTTAGATGCTCGTGACAATTGGCTCGAGGTTTTAGGGAAGCGTGTATTTTATTTCATCTCATTCTGCTATTTTAAAACCTGCTAATTTTGGGAAATCATGAAATATTTTGATAATCTGAATTGGTTGGCTAACCTGGTTCCATGATAGGCGCCATCACGGTTGGTTTAGGAAATCAGGGTCGTGACAGTTTTGGTTGTTTCCTATTGATGGCTATAAGACTAGAATAAACTTTCTGTTACTCATTACGGTAGGTTTTGATGTGATTTCTGGATAGTTTGGTTACAATTTGTGATTTAGGTGCTCTACCGGTATGGGAAGTTCATTACGTGTTTTAATTTTGTTTCAAATAATTGAGTTAGTTCAAGGTTTTGGTTGGTGTGATGTGTATTCTACTTGTGATTCAGAGCTGAGGATGGGATCCTCGCATTTTCATGTGGTTTTGATATGTTTGAATTGGGCTATATGCCGCGGAGGAGCTATGTTAGTATGAGATCCTTTTGATTAATTCATATGTTTTTATTCTCCCTCGTGGAATGGATTCGCCGTATGGTACTGATAGGGAGTTGTGTCTGTCGGACTTGTTTGATAGTTCTCTCATGTATTTTCCTTTCCATATTCAGTCATATTCGCATTGTGCTTATTCGGTTTAACTTGCGAGGTATGTTCTTAGGTGGCGTTGGATGTGACTTGTAGATTTGAGTGGACAGTTATGAGATCTTAATGTTTCTTGAATCATTTTCCGCGTTGTGAAGGTTTGGGACAAGGTTTTAGGTTATATGAGGTTATTTGTCGGTGTTGGATTTGATTATGGGTAGCTATTGTGATCAGAGATGTTGTCATGGACATATTGTCACGACCCCAAATCCTAAGCCGGTTGTGATGGCGCCTAACATGGAACTAGGATAGCCAACAATCACATACTGACATAATATTTTCTTAATTTCAAAAACGGTTCCGATATATCACAAAATTCTTTCGCTTAAGGAGTTCACATCAACAAAATAAATAAAACAGCTTATACACTACCCCAAAACCTGGGAGTTAATCGTCATGAGCATCTACTAGTAGTACAAATAACCCTACTGTCATAATACATCAAGACTTGGAACGAACAACTAAATACAAAAAAAAAGAAATGGGAAAAGAGATGTTGTGGACGCTGAACAACTACCTCGAAGTCCCAACTCCGGCTCCCCAAAAGGTAAGAAAACTAGCACTCGGTACCAGCACCTTTATCTACACACAGGGGTGCAAGGAGTAATGAGAGTACACCAACTCAATAGTAATGAAATTAAATCAAGTCTAAGCGGTAAGAAACACATAGGATCAAATCATCAATTTACAATAAGTACAACCTTTCTTTCCAACAGTGTATACATTAAATGAACATGCTTTAAAAGCCAACATCAGTAAAAATCCTTTGAAAAGTGTGATTTCCAACAATTTCAGAAAAATACCCAAAGAGTTTAGTGTAAAATAAAATAAATCATAAATTTCCACTCGGGCCAAAACATGTATCATAAATTGCCCTCGGGCAAATCATCACTCAGAATCAGTCGCTCAGCATACCTCACAATCACTCAGTATCAGTCCCTCGGGGAACCTCACTGTCACTCATGCCTCCCAATCACTCGTCACTCGGCACTCGCACTCAGTAGGTACCTGCGCTCACTAGGGGTGTGTACAGACTCCAGAGGGGCTCCTAAGCCCAAACACTAATATCAAGCCACCTCGTGGCATATCATATCCTCACAATCAGGCCCTCGGCCTCACTCAGTCAGAAACTCTCAAAAAGCCACTCGGGCTATCAGTAAAACGGGGTACTCGACCCAAAACATCATTTTATATCTCAAAAGTATTGTAAATAAGTTTGAGTTTCGAAATCAGTTAAACATAATATGACTGAGTGTAAATCGTAAGTCAACACGATGAGGAAATTGCAGTAAAAGCCCCTAAGGGGTCTAAACTCGGCACAAGGCCCCAAACATGACTTGCAGCCCAAATATAGCAATAGTCTTAAAACACGATTTAACATATGATTTAAAAGTGAATACACAACTCAATAGTTGCCACGGGAAGGACCAAGTCCAAATCCCCAATTAGTGCACGCCACACGCTCGTCATCTTTCATGTTCGCCATTCCAAAAGTAGTGAGAAAATACGAAGTCCGAGGTTTCATACCCTCAGGACAAGATTTACAGTCATACTTACCTCAAACCAACCCAAACACTAAACCGCGATGCTCTTGCCTCCCGAATCGGCTCCCGATTTCTCCGAATCTAACAAAAACCAGATTAATATCATCAATATACGCTAAAGAAAAAAGGCCCACCCGAAAATTATCAAAATTAGGCACAATTCCCGAAATTGGCCAAACCCGGCCCTCGAGCCCACGTCTCAAAATTCTATAAAAATCACATCACAAGAATCCTTATTCTTTCCCGAGTCTATACATATAAAATGCATCAAAATCCGACCACAATTGACCCCTAAATTCCTTAATTATAAGCCTCAATTTCCCAAGCCCTAAACTGTCACGACCCAACCTATGGGCCGCAACGGGAACCCGGTACCTTACTCAACCGAGTACCAATATAACATATCTTTCTTATCATAATATCATGGGTAAATGTGCCAAAATGGTCATCATGACATAATCGAAATAAAACATAAGGGAATGCTAGGCATAGGACTACCTAACATGATATAGAAACTTATACATGTGACATACGCGCCTATAAGGCTGACATGACCATTTGTATACTCAAAACATAGGATGATAAGGCCATACATATATCCATATACCTAACATTTTTCTAAAGGCTCTACGAGTACATAAACATCAAAAAGGCCGGAACAGGGATCTGTCATACCAGTCAATGCATGTCCCAATCATATTGACCAAATAGGCAACTCCGGAGCAAGTGGAGTGCAGCAACACCTTCCGCTGAGCTGATAGTCTACTAGGAGGATTGTAAACCTATCTATCGGGACCTGCGGGCATGAAACGTACCGTCCCCAAGTAAAAAGGGACGTCAGTACGAATAAAGTACTGAGTATGTAAGGCAAAAAAGCATAACTAAGAACAATAATGTAAACAGAGATGTAGGAGATACAACCTGTAGCATCTGAGTGCCTCTGAGAGACAGTGACATGAAATGAGTGATACATATATATACATAATATTTTAAAAACATCCGCCTCTGTGGGCATCATCATCATCATATCATACCCAGCCTCGAGAGGACTCGATAAAAACATACCCGGCCATCATAAGGATCGGTAGAATCGTACCCGGCCACGTGGAGCTCAGTAAACCTAACAAATCAGTGGTTTCACAATAGATGTTGTACCCGGCCGACTATAGCGCGACTCGGTAGAGTAAAATAGATACTATATATAATGCATGCTAGACTCACGCTCTAAACCTTTCGGAGTGACATAAGGTAGTTGCATCTTTGATTAACATTATGGACATCATACCATCAATATGAACTTCACTAGGACTCAAGGATCATACATACTTTCTTAGAATAACTTTGTAAGGATATAACAACATGGACAACCTTAGTTGCTAGGAGTAGATTCAATATGAAATAGCTTGTCGTTTACGTTCATTTCACTTTAGATCATGCCAAAATAAATAAGGAAGTGCCTTAACATACCTTTGCAATCTTCTCTCCAATCGTCAAAAAAGATCAATATGATCTTCTTACGTCTACAATGAGAACTAGACTTCTTCGTCATCATATAAGCATTGTAATTCTCATATTTCAAAATCAATATTCTACAAGAAAATGGACAGCACCTCCCCTGTTTTTACTACATCCCATATGTTACCAAAAGTCACCAAACAGCCCAAACAAAAACAATAACAAAGAAGTAAAAAAATTTATGCATCATTTTCCAACCTTATCTCCATGACAATATACGACAAAATAGACCACACATCCTAATCACTTCATACATAAAATGACAACCAAAGTAGTGTCAAACAACCTTAAGAATGTAACCACGAATGACCAGCCAACCATTGCATCATTATGTGGTGTTTCTCCACACATTTTATCCTCCAAAACTCCAAAAAAAATAAGCAAAATAGAAAACCCACAGCAACACGAAACAGCCCACAAAACAGTCCCTACAAGTTCAGCAACTCAAATTGATTTATCAGTTTACTAAAACACGTTTCGACTTGTCTTTTCTTTCAAATTGAGCAACACAACCAACAATACATAATTAATCATCTTGTTCTATAAACCAGCCATGAATTCATCTTGAAAATAAGGTTATAACCAGCCAACAGCGATGCAACAACAAACAACAGACCACTCGTTCGAAACTCGCTAGGTCTAGTCTCTACGATCGAGTTACAATTCGTACAAGCCTAGATAATGGAAGGAGAAGCATAAATTTACCTTGTACTTAGTAGAACCCACTAAAACTAGCCCTTCTTCATCCAAAATCAGTCCCCTAATGCAGATACAAGAAGGAGAAAGAGAAACTAGGAAGTTGTCCGGGCTTTTCGGCACTAGAATCATATCGTAACACCCAAAATAACCTAGGGTTTGTGTGGGATTTTTGGGGAGGAGTTGCAGGGCTTCAATTTTGTTTTCTTGGTCTGAAATATGGGTGAAATAAATGATTTGATAATACCTTAAAATCCCTCTCTTGGCCAACTTTGGAGCTTTTAATTGAGGCCTCCCTTTTTGTCAAGTAGGTGATGCACCTACTTGTCACCTACCAATCGCTGTAGTCTCCCGAAAATGCGAATATCTCTCCACTCCAATATTGTATCAATAAACGGTTTAATCCGTTTGAAACTAGACTTGTAGATGTTCAATTTGGTAGGTAGATCATCCCGTAATTCCAAGTATATTGGGAGAAAATCTCAGCTACATTTGACATAATTTTCAGCACATTATGAATGTAACTTGTGAAGACCTTTGCGAACGTTTGTTCCACAACTTGCTTGACTTCAAAATGTAGCATACGACTATCATACGACAAAAATAACTCAAAGAATAACCTCCTTATCATGTTAATAACCATAGTCTCACCCTAAAGTACATGTTATAACATTCCAAACTTGTCGACTTTTGACGAAACTTATTTTCTTCAATTGGTTTAGCTTCTAAGAATTCTAACCCTCTTGGTACTCGTTATTCATGATCTTAAATATTTGTAACCTCCAAGATAATATGATTAGATTAATTTATATGCCTCCAAATATAATCTTATTTCTGAGCTAACATCAATTGACTTACGACGTATTCTCACGTACGAAAATATGGGGTGTAACATAAACCCCCAATTTATGCCATTAAATTCCACTAATTCCAAGCCTAATCCATCAAATATCAACATAGAATCGAGTTTTTAGTCCAAGAAACTTACCTCCACAGAAGACCCTCGAAATCCCTCTTCAATTTTCTCCCAAAATGCTTTAGCCCGCATGCAAAAGTTACGAAAGTGAAAAAAGTTCGCGAAGGCAGTTATTTATACTTCCAACCCAATGAAACTGCACCACTGGCCTTCTCTCTACACCTGCGGTCCCAGGTGCGCACCTGTGGAAGTCCTCTTAAGGCCCATTCCTCGCACCTGTGGTGAACCACCCGCACTTGTGGCTTCGCAGGTGCGGTCCAAATCTCCCACCTGCGACTTTCCTTCAGCCTAGCCAAATTCCGCACCTGCGCTCCACTTACCGCATCTGCGGACTCGCAGGTGCGGCCGAAACCTTCGCTTCTGCGGTTCCTTCCCAGCTCCCCCAATCTCGCACCTGCGCATGCTGGCCCGCACCTGCGACTAGCCTTCCGCAGGTGCGGCTACACCAGAAGCTTGGCACCAGCATCTTCTTCAGCTGCATTTTTCCAACTTAAATCCTTCTGATGACTATCCAAAATCATCCCGAGCCCCTCGGAACCCCAATAAAAAACACAACCAAGTCCCATTACCTTATTCAAACTTAGTCGAGCCTTTGAAACACCCAAAACAACGCTAAAACACCAAGATCACATCGGATTCAAGCCTATGAACTTTGAGTTTCTAAATTTCGCCAATGATGCCAAAACCAACCAAAACACGTCCAAATGACCTGAAAATTTCACACACATCCAAAATGACACTACGAACCTGCTCCAACCTCCGGAATTCCATTCCGACCCGGATAGCTAATTTTCCACTGCCGACCGGAAATCGCCAAAAACTCAATTTTGCCAATTCAAGCCTAATTCTTCTCCGGACATCAAAACCACATTCCGAACACACTCCTAAGTCCCAAATCACCTACCGAAGCTATCTGAACCATAAAATCTACATTCCGAGGTTGTTTACCAATACGTCAACTCCTATTTGACTTTTTCCAACTATTAAGCTAGTTTAAGCAACTAAGTGTCTCAGTTCTTACCACGACCACCCCAAACCCGAACCAACCGACCCAACACATCATAATTAGGCTAAATAAAACAGAATAAAGCATAAATATGGGTAACGGGGCTAATGTCACGAAACGACCGATCGGGTCGTTACATCTTCCGCTTCTTAAACAAACGTTCATCCTCGAACGGGTCTAGAAACATACCTGGAGTCTCAAATTAGTGAGGATATCTGCTCCGCATCTCCCGCTCGGTCTCCCGGGTGACATCCTCCACTGGTTGTCCTCTCCACTGAACCTTCACTGAATCTATATCCTTAGACCTCAACTTTCTGATCTGACGACCCAAAATAGCCACTGGTTCTACCTCATATGACATATCACCCTCGAGCTGAACCGTACTGAAGTCCAAAACATGAGACGGGTCACCAACATACTTCTGGATCATTGAAACATGGAACACCTGATGAATACTCGATAAGTTGGGTGGCAAGGCAAGTCTGGAAGCCACCTCACAAATCCTATGCAGCACCTCAATTGGCCCAATGAACCGGGGACTCAGCTTTCCCCTCTTCCCGAACCTCATAACACCCTTCATGGGTGACACCTTCAACAGAACCTTCTCCCCAACATTGAAAAACACATCTCAGACCTTCCGGTCCGCATAACTCTTCTTCCTAGACTGCGTCGTGCGAAGCCGCTCCTGAATCCACTTTACCTTACCCAACGCATCCTGAACCAGGTCTGTGCCCAATAGCCTAGCCTCGCCCGTCTCAAACCAACCAATCGGAGATCTACATCTCCTACCATATAAAGCCTCATACGGAGCCATATGGATACTCGACTGATAACTATTATTATATGCAAACTCCGTGAGCGGCAGAAACTAGTCCCATGAACCCCCGAAATCAATGACACACGCACGAAACATGTCTAGAATCTGAATAGTGTGCTCCGAACGCCCATCGGTCTGAGGATGAAACGCTATGCTCAACTCAACCTGAGTACCTAGCTCCCTCTGCACGGCCCTCCAAAACTGAGATGTGAACTGGGTACCTCTGTCGGAAATGGTAGAAACTGGAACCCCATGCAATCGAACAACCTCCCTGATATAAATCTCAGATAACCGCTCCAAAGAATAGTTAGTACCAACAGGAATGAAGTGTGAGGACTTGGTCAGCCAATCCACAATAACCCATATAGCATCAAACCTCCTCGAAGTCCGTGGGATCCCAACTACAAAGTCCATGGTGATCCGCTCTCACTTCCACTCCGAAATATCTAATCTCTGAAGCAATCCACTCGGTCTCTGATGCTCATACTTGACCTGCTGATAGTTGAGACACCGAGCCACGAACTCAACAATATCCATCTTCATCCGCCTCCACCAATAATGTTGTCTCAGATCATGATAAATCTTTGCGGCACCCGGATGGATGAGATATCGCGAACTATGGGTCTCTACTAGAATCAACTCTCGGAGCCCATCCACATTGGGCACGCAAATCCGGCCCTGCATCCTCATGACCCCGTCATCAACAATAACCACATCCCTGGAACAACCTCGAAAAACCCTATCTTGAAGAACGAGCAAGTGTGGATCATCATAATGGTGTGCTCTAATCTGATCATAAAGAGAAGACTTGGAGGATACACAAGACAATACTCATGGGGGCTCTGATAGATCCAATCTCACCAACTGACCCGCTAAAGCATGAACATCAAGTGCTAAAGGTTGCTATGCCGCTGGAAGGTAGGCTAGACTCCCCAAACTCTCTACTCTCGGCACTACATTGGCCTTCCCCGGATGATATAGAATAGTGAGCTCATAATCCTTGAGAATCTCCAACCATCTCCTCTGACGCAAATTTAGATCCTTCTACTTAAGCAGATGCTGTAAACTACGGTGATCAGTGAAAATCTCACACTGCACTCCATACAAATAATGGCACCAAATCTTCAAGGTGTGGACAATGGCTTCTAGCTCAAGATCATGCACTGGATAGTTCTTCTCGTGCACCTTCAACTGTCTGAACGCGTAGGAAATCATCCTACCGTCCTGCATCAAAACCGCTCCAAGTCCAACTCTCGAGGCAGCACAGTAAACTGTATAAGAACCTAAATCCGTAGGCAAAACCAACACCGGAGTTGTAGTCAAAGCTGACTTGAGCTTATGAAGGCTCTCCTCAAACTCCTCCGTCCACCTGAACAGAGCACCTTTCTAGGTTACTCTTGTCATAGGTGTCGCAATAGATGAGAATCTTTCTACAAAATGGCGATAGTACCCTTCCAAACCAAAGAAACTGCGAATCTCGGTAGCTGATGACGGTCTAGGCTAGCTCTACACCACCTCCTACTTCTTTGGATCAACCTGAATACCCTCACTGGACACCACATTTCCCAAGAAAGTGACTGAATCAGGCTAGAACTCACACTTCAAAATTTTTGCATACGACCTCTTCTCCCTCAGAGTCTGAAGCACAGTCCTCAGATGCTTCTCATGATCCTCCTGAGATCGGGAATATTCTAAGATATCGTCAATAAACACAATGAAGAAGGAGTCAAGATAAGGCCGGAACACACTGTGCATCAACTGCATAAAGGCTGCTGGGGCATTGGTTAGCCTGAATGACATAACCAGAAACTCATAATGACCATATCTAGTCCTGAAGGCAGTCTTTGGGATGTCGGCCCCCCGAATCTTTAACTGATGATTGCCAGAACGCAAGTCAATCTTGGAAAATACTATGGAACTCTGCAACTGATCAAAAAAGTCATCTATACGAGGCAAGGGATACCGGTTCTTCACCGTAACCTTGTCCAGCTGCCGATAATCAATACACATACGCATAGAACCATCATTCTTCTTCACAAACAACACTGGTGCACCCCAAGGTGACACACTAGGCCGGATGAACCCCTTATTTAAGAGTTCCTGAAGGTGCTCCCTTAATTCCTTCAACTCCGATGGTGCCATACGATAAGGTGGAATAGAAATAGGTTGAGTGCCTAGCACCAGGTCAATACCAAAATCAATGTCCCTGTCAGGTAGGATGCCTGGAAGGTCTGCCGGAAACACGTCCGAAAAATCACGGACCATAGGAACCTAATCAATAGCGGGAGTCTCACAACTGACATCTCTCACAAAAGCCAAATACGATAAACACCCCTTTTCAACCATACGCTGAGCCTTCAGGTAAGAAATTACCCTGCTATGCACATACTCAGAATAACCTCTCCACTCAACCCTCGAAAATCCTGGCATATCTAAGGTCACAGTCTTAGCATGACAATCAAGAACAGCATGACACGGAGATAGCTAATCCATGCCCAATATCACATCAAAATCAACCACGCTGAGTAACAACATGTCCACTCGGGTCTCTAGACCCCCAATAGATATCACACATGATCAATGCACACGGTCCACAATAATAGTATCACCAACCGGAGTCGACACATGAGCCGATGCAACTAGAGACTCACAGGGCATATCCAGATAATGGGCAAAATATGAAGAAACATAGGAATATCTAGAACCCATGTCAAATAAAACCAAAGCATCTCGTCGACAGACTGAGATAATACCTATGATTACTGCATCGGAGGCCGTATCATGTGGCCTGGCTGGAAGTGCATAGATACGAGCCTGGCTTCCACCTGCACGACCTCCCCCTCTAGGGCGGCTCCTGCCGGTCTGGCCCCCACCCCTAGCTGTCTAGGCGGGTGGTAAAGCAACTGGAGCCGCAGTCGAGGGTTGGCCCCTCTACTGAGAAGAACCACCAAAACAATGGTGACACTGTCTCAACATGTGCTAAAACTCTCCGCACTCAAAATAACTCCCTGGAGCTGGAGACGGGGACTGAAAGAAACCCTTGGCACCAGAATGGCCACCAGAAGAATCATGCATAGAGGAACCCTGAACTGGTGGTGCTCGAGCTGCACTTTGGTCTGGAAAGTCACTGAATGAAGGACATCCCGGCTAAGAATTGCAGGGACCATGACCCAAAGATGCACCACTATAGGCTGGGCGGACTGGCTGAGGAGGCCTGAATGAATGACCTCTACCATGCTGAAACTGCCCCCTGGAAGGAGCACCACTAGAACCACCAGATCCACGAGGCCTCTTGGACTCCCTCTCCTCCCGCTCCTGGCTGCGAACCGACTCAATATCTCGAGCAATATCAACAAACTGCTCGAAGACAGCACCTGATACCCCTTCTCGAGTCATCAAAAGGCAGAGCTAATAAGTGAGGCCATCCAAAAACTTCCTAATCCTATCCCTAACAGTAGGGAGCAACTCGGTGGCATGACGAGCCAACTCTGAAAACCGCATCTCATATTGCGTCACTGATAGCTCCCCCTGACGCAGCTGCTCAAATTGCATGCGCTGCTCCTCCTTGTGAGACTGCGGTACATACTTCTCCAAGAATATAGTGGAGAACTGCTGCCAGGTGAGGTGTGCTGCACCAATAGGCCTACACCTCTTGAAGGACTCCCACCAAGTAAAAGCAGCCCCAAAAAATAGAAAAGTACCAAAGGAGACCCCACTTGTCTCCAGAATCCAAGCAGTACGAAGCATCCTCTGATACTTATCCAGAAAACCCTGGGCATCCTTGCCCTCAGCACCACTGAATTTCAGAGGTTGAAGCCTACTGAATCTCTCCAGCCTACACTGCTCATTATCTGGCATAGCTGGAACCAGGAAGTCCTGAACTGGAGCAGCCGGCTAGGCTGGAACTGCCCCCGGTGTCTGAAGGCCTGAGTAACTTGCTCAGGTGTCCGGGCAGCTAGAGTATGAGTGCCTCCCTCGGCCTGAGAACTAGCAGCAGTAGATACATCAACTGCTTGGGAGAGGCTAGTACATACTGTCAATATCTGAGCCAGGGTCTCCGGAAGACCTAGAATAACAATGGGCACTACCGTTGCCTGAGCTTATTCTGCTGGAATATTTGCGGTGGGAGAGTGATCCTGAATTGTAGGGGGACCCTCTGGTGCTACCCCAGCTGATGCACGGGTTGGTCCCCTACCTCTGCCACGGCGTCGACCGTGGCCTTGACCTCTCACTGGTCTAGCTTGTGTCTGGTCACCCTGATCGGTAGCGTGTGTCCTCACCATCTGTGAGAGAATGAAACAACAGAAGTTTAGATTTCAAGAATCAACAAATGTCATGACAAAATTCAAGAAAATGAGATTTTTCCTAAGGTTTCTGCAGCCTCTCGAAAATAAGTACAGATGTCTCCGTACCGATCCGCAAGACTCTTCTAAACCTGCTCATGACCGTTGAGTCCTATGTAACCTAGGCTCTGATACCAACTTGTCACGACCCCAAATCCTAAGCCGGCCGTGATGGCGCCTAACATGGAACTAGGTTAGCCAACAATCACATACTGACATAATATTTTCATAATTTCCAAAACGGTTCCGATATATCATAAAATTCTTTTGCTTAAGCAGTTCACAACAACAAAATGAATAAAATTGTTTATACACTACCCTAAAACTAGGGAGTCAACCGTCATGACCATCTACGAGTAGTACAAAATAACCATATTTTCATAATATATCAAGACTCGGAACGAGAAACTAAATACAAAACATGAAATGGTAAAAGAGATGATGTGGACGTTGAACGGCTACCTCGAAGTCCCAAGTCCGGCTCCGCAAGAGGGAAGAAAACTAGGGTTCAGTACCAGCACCTGTATCTACACACAAGGGTGCAGAGAGTAATGTGAGTACGCCAACTCAGTAGTAATGAAAATAAATCAAGTCTAAGCAGTAAGAAAGGCATAGGATCAAATCATCAAATCACAATAGGCACAACCTTTCTTTCAAATAGTGTATACATTAAATCAACTTGCTTTAAAAGCAAACTTCAGCAAAAATCCTTTGAAAAGTGTGATTTCCAACAATTTCAGAAAGATACCCAAAGAGTTTAGTGTAAAATGAAATAAATCATAAATAGCCCCTCGGGCCAAAACATGTATCGTAAATCTCCCCTCGGGCAAATCATCACTCAGAATCAGTCGCTCCGCATACCTCACAATCACTCAGTATCAACCCTTCGGGCAACCTCGCTGTCACTCATGACTCCCAATCACTCGTCACTCGTCACTCGGCACTCGGCACTCACACTCAATAGGTACCTACGCTCACTGGAGGTGTGTAAAGACTCTGGAGGGGCTCCTTCAGCCCAAGCGCTAATATCGATCCACCTCGTGGCATATCATATCCTAACAATCAGGCCCTCGGCCTCACTCAGTTAGAAACTCTCAAAAAGTCACTCGGGCTATCAGTAAAACGGGGTACTCGACACAAAATATCATTTTATATATCAAAAATAGTGTAAATAAGGCTGAGTTTCGAAATCAGTTAAACATTATGACTGAGTGTAAATCATAAGTCAACGCAGTGAGGAAATAACAGTAAAATCCCCCAAGGGGTCTAAATAAGTCGGCACAAGGTCCCAAACATGGTTTGCAGCCCAAATATAGCAATAGTCTTAAAAGACGATTTAACATATGATTTAAAAGTAAATACGCTACTCAATAGTTGCCATGGGAAGGACCAAGTCCAAATCCCCAATTAGTGCATCACGCTCGTCATCAAGCATGTGCGCCATTCCGAGAATAGTGACAAAATATGAAGTCCAGGGTTTCATACCCTCAGGACAAGATTTATAGTCATTACTTACCTCAAATACTAAATCGCGATGCTCTTGCCTCCCGAATCGGCTCTCGATTTCTCTGAATCTAACCAAAACCAGATTAATTCATCAATATACGCTAAAAGAAGGAATAAGGCCCACTCAAAAATTATCAAAATTAGGCAAAATTCCCGAAATTGGCCAAACCCGACCCTCGAGCCCACGTTCAAAAATTCTGTAAAAATCGCATCACAAGAATCCTTATCCTTTCCCGAGTCTATACATATAAAATGCATCAAAATCCCACCACAATTGACCCCTAAATTCTTTAATTATAAGCCTCAATTTCCCAAGCCCTCAACCCCCTTTATGCCATTAAATTCCACTAATTCCAAGCCTAATCTGTCAAATATCAGGATAGAATCGAGTTTTTAGTCCAAGAAACTTACCTCCATAGAAGACCCTCAAAATCCCTCTTCAATTTTCTCCAAAATAACTCAGCCCGCATGCAAAAGTGATGAAAGTGCCAAAAATTCGCAAAGGCAGTTATTTATATTCCTGCCCAATGAAACCGCACCTGCGGCCTTCTCTCCGCACATGCGGACCCGCACCTGCGGTCCCAAGTACGCACCTGCAAAAATCCTCTTATGGCCCATTCCTCGCATCTGCGCTGAACCACCAGCACCTGCAGCTTCGCATGTGCGGTCTAAATCTCGCACCTGCGACTTTCCTTCAGCCTGGCCAAATTTTGCACTTGTGCTCCACTTACCACATCTTCGGACTCGCCGGTGTGGCCCAAACCTCCGCTGATGTGGTTCCTTCCCAGCTCCCCCAACCTCTTACCTGCACATGCTGGCCCACACCTGCGGCAGCGCACCTGCGACTAACCTTCCGCAGGTGCGGCCACACCAGAAGCCTGGCACCATCAGCTCCTTCAACTGCATTTTTCCAACTTAAATCCTTCTGATGACTATCCGAAATCATCCCAAGCCCCTCGGAACCCCAATCAAAAACACAACCAAGTCCCATAACCTTATTCAAACTTAGTCGAGCCTTTGAAACATCCAAAACAACGTTAAAACACCAAGATCACATCGGATTCAAGCCTATGAACTTTGAGATTTCTAAATTTCGACAATGATGCCGAAACCAACCAAAACACATCCGAATGACCTGAAAATATGCAACACGTCCAAAATGACACTATAAACGTGAAACCTCCGAAATTCCATTCTGACCTCGATCGCTAATTTTCCACTGTCGACCGGAAATCGCCAAAAACTCAATTTCGCCAATTCAAGCCTAATTCTACTCCGGACATCAAAACCACATTCCAAACACACTCCTAAGTCCCAAATCACCTAATGAAGCTATCTGAACCATAAAATCTACATTCCGAGTTCGTTTACCAATAAGTCTACTCTCAGTTGACTTTTTCAAATTATTAAGTGAGTTTAAGAGACTAAGTGTCTCGGTTCTTTCCCGGCCACCCCGAACCCAAACCAACCGACCCAACACATCATAATTATGGGAAACGGGGATAATCTCACAGAACGACCGACCGGGTCGTTACACATATGGGTGATGTATTACATTGGATGGTCATACGTTGTGGATGTATACATGAGTTGTGGAAGCTATTTATGGTTGATACAATGTGTTAGTGTGGGAATCGGGTATTTCATAAATGGTTGGATGGTGAAATGTTTAGTTATAAGGCTTATCGATGTGGGTGGAAGGAATAATCTTCAATTTAGATGGTGTTTTCGAGCTTATGTGGATTGGGATGACGTGGGATAACCTGCGAGTGTATGTATCGTGAGTTAATTTAGTGATTTCGTGGCCTCAAAATGATTCTTGGACGTTCGAGGGCACACTTTTATTTAAATGAAGAGAATGTAACGACCCGATTGGTCATTTTGAGAATTAGCATTTTGTTCGGTGTCTTAAGCTCTCGAGTAGCTTCATATTGTGTATTATGACTTGTATGTGCGGTCGAATTCGGTTTTTGGAGAATTCGAGATTGATTTGAAAAAATGATTCTTGTTTTAGAAGCATAAGTGGTAAGAGTTGACCGGAGTTTTTCTTTTGTGTAGACGACTCTGTAATGGTATTTTGATTATTTCAGTAGCTTCATATGGTGGTTTAGGTATTAGGTGTATGTCCGGATTTGGATTTGGAGGTCCATAGGTAGATTTGATGTAGTATGGCAAAAGTTGGAAAATTGAAGGTTTGGAAGGTTTGACCAGGAGTTGACTTTGTTGATATCAGGTTTGGATTGTAATTCCCGAAGGTTGTATAGCTCTATTGTGCCATTTGGACTTTCATGCAAAATTTCAGGTCATTCCGAGTTGATTTGATATGATTCGGCGCGAGTTGTAGAAGTTGAAAGTTCATTAGTTCACTAGGCGTGAATTGAGGTATGATTCATAATTTGATGTTGTTTGATGTAATTTGAGGCCTCCAACAGGTCCGCATTATTGTATGAGACTTGTTGGTATGTTTGGATGGAGTCTCGAAGGCCTCGGGTGTGTTTCGGATAGTCTACGGGTCATTCCTCCCATTTTAGATTGATGTTTTGTCATCTAGTGTATTCTTATTTGTGTTCGCGATTGTTCCTTCGCATTCGCGTAGGGTTATGGAGGAATCACGCATTTTGTTCTTCACGGATGAAAAGAAGCAACCACGTTCGCGAAGATGGGAAGGTTGTTTCCATCGCGTTTGCAAGGGGTATTATGAGATCGCGTATAAGGAATTGGAAGGGGGCATAAGGAGTTTTACTCTCCGTGTTCACGAGGTCGATAACGTGTGGGCCGCGTTTGTGACTGTGTCCATGCGTTCGTGAAGAGTTATTTTTGGCAGCTCTTATTTTTGTGCTTCGCGATCACAAAGCATTTTCTTCGATCGCGAAGAGGAGCACCTGGGCAGACTTTTATTTACTCTATTTCGAGGTTTTTTGTCATTTTATCACTTTTTGAGTTAGAGAGCTCGGATTTGGGCGATCTTGGAGGGGATTTTGACGTGTTGGTTTGGTGTAAGTGTTCTTGACCCGGATTTGATTAAATTTCATGATTCAATTTTTATTTTTATTATTAAATTAGTGATTTGAATTGGAAAAATTGAGGATTTTTGTAAAAACATTCTAAAAATTAAAATGATGATTTGAAGGCCGGTTTGATGTCGGAGGTATGGTTGGAATCATATCGGAATGGGTGCTCGAATTTTGTGAGTTTTGTCGAGTTCCGAGGTACGGGCCTGGGGTTGACTTTTTGTGTTGACTTTTTAGTTTTTATTAAAGATCGAAGCTTTATTATCCGGAATTACTTCCTATGATTTTTATTTATGATATTAAGTTATTTTGGTTAGATTCGGGCCGTCCGGAGATTGTTTCACACGAGAATGTCATTTTAAACTAATGATTTAGCTTCTTTGAGATAAGTATCTTGCCTAACTTTGTGTGGAAAAACTACCCTCTAGTACTTGGGTTGTGCATTAGTTGAATAATGTGAAAGACGTGTATGTGAGGTGAAGAGTGCGCACTCGGGCTTATATGTGGAAATTGACCGGTTTAGACTCTTGGGCTTCCTTTCATGTATTTATTTGAAGTTTTTATCATATGTTACATCTTTTATTTGTCAAGTTTGTTCTTCCGTGTATTTACTTGACGTTGTTAGCACATGTTATATTTTTATTTGTCTATTTTTCTCTCACATGCTTTATTTGAAGTTGTTAGCACATACCATATATTTTACCTGTCAAGTTTACTAATATATGCTTTATTTGAAGTTGTTACCATTTTTATTATTATGAGATTTTACTTTATTGTTGAGTTATTCATAATTGAAATTGTTGTTACATGATATCTTTTCATTGCCGGGTTATTCTCATGCATTAGACGTAGTTGCTAGTTCATGTCATTTCCTTCATTGTTAACATACGTAATACACTAGAATTTGGAGTTTGCCATTTCATAGAATTACCTTCGTTATTGAGTTTATCCTTAAGCAATTAATTGAAGTTGAAGTTATTGAAAGTCATAAATCTATTTTAATTGAAGTTGTGATTAAAGGGAGTGTTGTTCATTGTTGAGTTACTCTCCCATTCATTTTGTTGCTATTGAGATTCTATACAAATTGTGTTTGAGCCATGGGCTACATGATATGGTGATATTTGTATCGTTGTTTCGGAAAGGTTGTGGCCTATGGGCACTTATGGTACGAGTTGATATGTCGTGTTGTTATGATGTTAGCACATGTGAGTTGTCATGTGGATTGGTTGTTTTTATGTGAAGCATAAAGGTGGCATCTTAGTGTTGTTGTTATGTAGAGCATAAGGGTGGCATCTCACTGTTGTTGGTTGTGCGGAGTGATACAGGTGGCTATTGTGTCATTGTCCGGACAGAGCGATAAGGGTGGCTATTTTGCAGAGTGATACAGGTGGCTCATGATATTTTCAGGTAGAAGTGATACGGGTCTCTATCAATGATACATGTGGCAATGATAGGGATGATATGTAATAGCATGGGGGCATTATGTTGATGATATTCGTGTGATGGCGTAATTTTCCTTGTGTATGGCATACACCTTACATGACTTGTTGTGGTTCCTCAATGAGCTGCTCGATGTCTTGATATTACCAATTGACTTGGGCTATAATAATACACTCGCACAAATATACACTGTAGCATGCCACTTATACTAGTTCAGGAGTATGAAACTTGACATTTATTGATCATGCCCATATATTCTTGCGTTATCTTGTTTCATTGTCATAGTGAGCCTGTTACCACGCCGGGCGAATTGTGATTATGAGCCTGTGATAATGTCAGGAGGATTGAGATATTGGCACGTGAGTTGGACATGCGGTTGTGATTAGAAATATGAGCACAAGGTGACGTTAGCATATGATTTGGGTTTGAGACCCGTGACTTGTGATTATGAGATGAGGTATCTCGGAGTAATTCATTGTGAGACTTGTGTTAGAACAACTTGATTAGTTGGTTGTCATGTGTTTCGCTTATATGTTATATGTGGTACTTTAACGATGTTCTTATTACTTTACTGTTTATATCATATATTGATTCTTGTTGACATTTCCTGATTCTTGCTTTCATTATTAGCTTTATAATTTTACACTACACGTGTTATTTTGACTTGTAGGTGTCTTGACTTGTACCTCGTCACTACTCCATTGAGGTTAGTCTTGATATTTATCGGGTACTGGCTGTGGTGTACTTATACTACATCTCTGCACATTTTTGTGCAGATCCAGGTATTGGAGATATCAGAATCAAGCAGAGTTAGATTATCGATCACAAGGATTCAAGGTAGAGCTGCTTGGTCGTCGCAGTCCCTTGAAGTCCTTTCCTTTTATTGTACTATCAGCTTGATATCCGAACAATATTGTATTTCGGTTCTTGAGATCTTTCTTTGTATAAGCTAGAGTTCGTGACTCTGTATTGCCATAATTGTCACAAGTAATATGCCAAATTTCCATGAAAGATGGACATGACAATAATAAAATACAGATGGGTGTTCAACATGTAAGGCATGACTTCGGCTAAACCAATTGTAGAAACCAAGTTCAGTTAGTCATACAAAGTAGCACATATGTATCACAGAGTGCACACATCCCAATAAAGGCACAACACAAGAACGAGTACGGATGTGTGTTCATATCATGCATATATCTACGTAAAAACATAACAAAAATCTCAAGATTTTCTCACTATGTTCATGATAAGGTAAAAATAGCCTCAACGTGATTCTAGCATGGTTATATTACTCATGTAATCGGTCAATTGGGTAATACACAGAATCAAGTATAACACACAACAAATAAGGCATAGAGTAATCTAGTGTCACGCCCCAAACCTGAAGAAGCATGGTCGGTACCCGGTGCCATACTTGTCCTGAGCATACCAATCTGTAACCGTGAACTCTGGAGGAGTAACCCTCAACTTAGGTTGATAATAACATATTCTGAATCATATGAAGATATAGTCTCTCTCATATGGGGGTAACCATACCCAAGAGCTTATATATATATATATATATATATATATATATATATATATATATATATATATATATATATATATATATATATATATATATATATATATATATATATATGTATATATATATATATATTGATGCGGCTGCCATGAATATCTACTGATACACAAAACATACATAACTCGTTTACAAGCCTCTACTTATAGCTGAGATATATCATGGTCAGGACAGAGCCTCGACCTACCTATCCAACTTGTATATATAAAATGGACTCCAAGGTCTAGACCTGATAACTCTGAGGAAGTGAGTGAAGCTTACCAACCAAGCTGATGTTTGACTCTTTCTACTAGGAAGGTCTATCTAGCCATCTATCAGGACATGCAGGCATGAAATGCAGCATCCCCGGCAAAAGGGACATTAGTACGAAATAATGTACTGAGTATGTAAGGTAACATAATAAATGAAAGCTATAACTGAACTGATAATACAATAATTGAAAGCAACTGGTAGTCATAGAGGATCTGAAGATATGCTTACCTGTTGATACTGACTCAACTTAAATATAGTAAGTAAAATAGTTGTCCAGCCCTATAAGGCTCGTTACGTATAACTGCTCTGTCGTAGAAGGCTCGCTCATAGGCGCTCGGCCATAGTAGGCTCGGTATATAACTTACCATCTAACTGGAGGTTGCCCAATAGAGGTCTGCCCACCGATTATAGCTCGATGGTTGTGAAAATACTGTAATATTATATATATATATATATATATATATATATATATATATATATATATANAGGATAATATATATAAATTCGGGAGTATGAACTTCTCTTTATGCCTCGTTATCAAACACATGTAGTTACGATATCATGCCAGAATGAAAGAACGGTTTAACCTTAACATACCTTATCACAATCTGTCCAATAACCCCGCTAAACTCGTTTCTTTGTTCCTTAATCTACAATAACTATAACAATACTATCAGCAAGTTATGGAAGGTACAACTATCACATAATGAACGGCAAGCTTATTTTATAATAAAACAGGCAGCATCTCCCATATAATCTTTACTTCCTCCCAATTCGACATAACACCAACAAAAACAAGAACATAACAATAAAAACATGTATACATCATTTTACAACCTTATATACATCACAAAAAATACCACAAAATAGCCCACACACCCCAATCAGTTCATACACAAAACGACAACCCTAGTAGTGTCAAACAACCGAAAATGTAACGATGAACGGCCAGCCAACCACCCTGCCATTAAGTGGTGTTTATCCAAACCCATTATCCTCCCAAACACCATAAAACAGTAGCAACAGTGACAATCCAACAGTAACACAAAACAACCCATAAAACAGTCCCAGAAGTTCAGCAACTCAAAGCTGATTTTTCAGTTTACAAAAACATGTTTCGACTTATCTTTTTTTTTTCAGATTGAGAAACACAAACAATAGTACATAATTAAGCCTCTTATCCTCTAAACCAGCCATGAATTCGACTTCAAAATAAGTTCACAACCAGCCAATAGTGATGCAACAACAAACAACATACCACTCTTTTGAAACTCGCTAGGTCTAGTTTTTACGATTGAGTTACAACTCGTACAAGCATAGATAATGGAAGGAGAAGCATAACCTTAAACTTGGACAGATTATAATACACGAAACCTAGTCCCTCTTCATAAAATTTTAAGTCCCCCAATGCAGCTATAAGAAGGAGAAAGAGAAACTAGCAAGTTGTCCGGGGTTTTCGGCACTAGAATCACATCGTAACACCCGAAATGACCTATGGTTTGTGTGAGATTTCTTGGGAGTAGTTGTAGGATTTCAATATTATTTTCATGGTCTGAAATATGAGTGAAATAAATGAGTTAATTAGACCTTAAAATTCACCTGTTGGCCGACTTAGTTGAGGCCTTTCCTTTTGGCAAGTAGGTGATGCACCTACTTGTCAGTCTGTGCAGTTTTGCAAAAATGTTAATATCTCTCTACTCCAATGTTGTACCAATGAACGGTTCAATATTTTGGAAACTAGACTCATAGATATTTAATTTGAAATGTACATCCCATAATTCCAAGTACATTGGGAGAAATGCTCAACGATATTTTACCTAATTTTAAGCATATTTATGAATGTAACTTGTGATGATCTTTGCAAAATTTTGTTACACAACTTGCTTGACTTCAAATCATAGAACACGACTATCAAAAAACTATTATAACTCATAACATAACCTCCTTATCATTTCAAACACCCTAGTATTACCCCAAGAGTACATGTTATAATATTCCCAACTTGTCGACTTTCGACGAAACTTATTTTCTTCAATTCGTTTAGCTTTTATGTCTTCCAACCCTCTTGGTACTTGCAGTTCATGATCTTAAGTATTTTTATCCTCCAAGTTAACATTATTAACTTACTTTATGTACTTTCAAAGATGATCTCATTTATCAACTTACATCAATTGACTTATGACGTACTCTTACGTACGAAAACATAGGGTGTAAAATCATTCCCCTCTTTGGAACATTTGTCCTCGAATGTTGGCTGATGCGCTTATCAGTCTCATAACCCATAGCTGTTATGAATATGTTAATACTATCCTTGCCATCTAGGAAACTGGTCTGTGAATAAATGCGACGACCATGTCACTCCCCCCTTTAGGCCTCTTTCTCACACCATGACTTGTTGTCAGAATTCTTCCAATCTCGTAACTACTGTGACCTTCTGTCATGAATAATGTATGCCTTTTTCCTTGTATATTTATCCTTATAGCTTTACTACATCTAGGTAGGTTATATTATACTATAACACTTACTTCAGTTTATTATTACCGAGGTCTGCTGCGCAACTCTAGGTTACTCTCTTGTTGCTTATCCTATATGTATAAATCTAAGTCCTTTAATGCTTCCCCATTACTTTTCATCTTAATAATGACAACCTAATCTCATCTCATACTTTGTAACTTTTATTCATCTATTGTTGATTCACCTTAATGTTAATCTATCGTTGATAACTTGAAACCTCTTACGTAACACATTTTCACTAGGGCTCATATCTCATCGGGAACATCTGCAGTTATTTGCCTGATCCACCTAGAGATGATACTAAAATTCAATAACCATATTTCATAGCATCCCAACGTGATTCATCTCATGGGGGTATTCTAATCCCATGCAATTTATGAAATGACTTATCGTTGAATCATTACCCAATCGAAGGTCTAAATGCCATCCTCTTATAATTTATCACAATTACACCTTTATTCTACTACCTGTGTAGCATTCCCTCTTTTCTAAATTCTCCTACTCTTAAACTCCTCGAGTTCATTCAAGTTGTACTGAGGTTTTTATAACTTACGAAAACTATCAGCTCTGTTGTTTTGATGGGTTTAATCCTGAGGATTTACCTATTCTCGTCACCTTCTCACTTATTTTTTCTTATCCCTACTTGTGTCTACCTAAAACCTTATCGCTCTACCATATTTTAGCTTGCGGCCTATATATATCTATTTATACTGCTCGTAACCTTCCTTTAAGTTGATAGCACCATAGATTTCCTTATGTTATTCAGGAATCTAAAGTGAGACATCACGTCGTCTCTAACACTTTTTTACTCTCTTAACTATACCTCTCGGTAGCTAGAAACCATAGGCTAGAATATATTCCACTGACGACAAAACTATAATTTGTAGATACTGAATTATAGTGCTTCTAACCCTCTATTTGAAGTCTTGGACTATTCACAACCTTCTGCACTTGAGTATCTCATACCTTCTTCACCTTTACCTTACTTACCTTTAAGTCTAGCATCATATTTTCTATCTCTGGCATAACTACCCTTCCACATCTAGTGCATATACAATCCAGTGGGAGCTTCATACTTACTCCTTATGAGGTTGGTAATTTTCTAACTGGCTTTATCGTAGAGCCGTTATAGAATATGTATGTTGTACTATTTTTCTTGTACTTCTGATATTAAGAGTGATTCTGCAGTGTTTTGAATCACAATTTCTATAATTATCTAAGTCTAATAACAAGAATCCTGATTCACTTAGCTAATGTAACTCTTTAGTTTCCTCTTCTCTCTCAGCCTTTAAGTAGGCTTAAGCTATCTTCCGATATGCGGCTCATGGTATTAGTTATTACTTTTGCCTTTCATGGATGCTATGGAACATCCATAATATAATCTTCTAATCATGCTTTTGTCTTTGAGGACTCAATTCTTTCTTTTAACTTATACCGGAGTCTCCTATAGCTGAGGAATGTCAGCATATATGCTGCATCAATAATACCCCAAAATCTTAATTGTGTTCATAATGTAACTAATTATGGGTTTCATTGATCCTACAATTTTTTTCGTGCCTCAGATTTCTTTAAAAGTAAGAAATTACTTTTCCTGGTCGTTCTTCAACTTGTTGCATGAATACTTGGCTTATCTTAGTGCCCACACCTATTGGAATTTTGTAAAACTCATATGATCTCGAATATTACTCCTTTCTTATTTTTGTTTACTTCCCGTTCATTAGCCACGATAGGTGCCACTTTATTATGGAGTGTATACAATGTTCTAGTGAGACTGTTGTTATAAGATTATTTCTTCATTAGGTTACTATGCTTAGCTTGAAGCCTTCTTCCTTATTTTCTCAGCTAGTCCTTCGTTACAGTACTTAGGGAAGACCCTCTGACTCTTATAAAGTTGAGAGCTTATTACATTTCATACCCCACAAAATTTCTTATGTTCTTACTCGCCTATCATTATCCTTAGTCACTTACCTCCGCACCATTGTGCTTGTAGGGTTACTTCTGGACTAGAATTTTGATTGTCTCCCGAGTGGCACTCTCTTTTATTTTCGTAACACTTATACGGTACCATTAACTACCTCAACTCCTATCTTAATATTTCTCAATGATTACGATGTTGTATATGCGAGACTGAATTTCCTATGCTGGGTTTCACTACCTTATCTTGTACGATCTATTGATTTATCTGTATCCTCTTGTCTAGCCATAATTAGATTCTTCCTGAATCAACTACTAACTATTCGTTGTTCCACTCACATATCAATATTCTGCGTAATCTCTCTTGGGTTATGTTCTTTGTCTTAACTTACCTCTCATACTGTCCCTTATGTATCAAATCTTTATTCGCGCTTATTTATCAATAACATCTTGTGTGGGAACCCTTACTGCCTCTCCCCATCATCGTGTTTGCATAAGGTTCTGGAGTCGTAGCGTATCTCTAGAATCTAAACAACTGAAATATCATTCCTTTCACCATTTTACCGTATTCTTCTTTTACTATTCCATATTTAACTGAACCATCTAACTCCAACTTAATACCATATCACACCATCTTCCCCCCTTTAGGGGAGTATTAACATTTAATCCTATGAATATTTACTTATAAATATTTTACCTCTTCATCTTCGATTTCTTTTCACGTCTTTACTGACTCTTACTCGCCTTGCGGTAACCCTTCTATGTCCCGAATAACTGAATTTCTTATGCACGAGGGTGACACCTAGTGTAACTGGCACACTTAGTCCCTTAGGCTTAACTCTGCTCACAGTGCTTGCTTTAGGGAAGCGTCTTCCTGAATTAACCTTAAAGGTTATTCTTCCGTTGTCCATTCTATTATTGTCGGGACGTGATCTCTGAAATTCTTACGATGTCGGCTATTATCAAATCCTTTAATCCCTAAATCATGTTCGATTTGTTTTTCTTATTTACTAGCCCATACTAATTTATATTACTCCGGAGGTCTAACTTAGCCTTCTAGTAATCATCTTGGAGTCACCAACTCATTTTTCGACATAAGGCTATGACTTAATGGTTTTTATTCTTTATTGTCTCAAGGCGTGTCACCTCTTGTCTTTTCCTTCACTTGAATATAGACTCTGTCATCCTATCATATTTTGATTTACTGTTATCACTCATTTATCATATGTTACTCATAATGCTTCATTTACTCTCTTCTTATTCTCCGGCTAATATTTCTGTCTATCACATTATTCTGGAAACATCAACAAAACATTGTTTCACTTTTCGCTCCCCTGGCCCAATCCAACTTTTTGGGTTCCTCTAACCCAAGTTGGATACTAATATCCCATCCTTCTCTTAAACAATATATGTTAGCGCCCATAGGGCATAACTGATATGGGTGTGGCCAAGTGTATATACCTCTATTTATTGTTCAAGGTAACTTAGAATCCTTATATTTCTCTGCCTGAGTTAGAAATTTGGATAACCTTCATTAACTAGGTACATCGTACTCTTCTTCACCTTGCTTCTGTTACTTGTTGAAACTTATACTTTTACAATCTGATACTCCCATGGCTTGCTATTCGCGGGGTATGTTAGATATTCCCGTCTTAGGGACTTAAGTAGGAAATTTGCACATTTGGTATGCACGATCTAATAGTGCCTCAAACTAGGCCACATTGTCAAGAATTCTCTCTCTACTTGTGCCCTTACCTACTGTTGTATTAGCCCTCTCGCTAGCTGCAATTTATCTAATTGCAAGTATCTCTATATCATTAGGAAACATAAGTCCTAACTCGAAATCTTATGACTCAGCTCTATAGCACTATTTGGATTTGAAAGAAGGGTAAAAAACTCCTAAATGCCTTGTAGCTCCCTGTTTATATAATGTGGTGCACAACGCATATATAAATAAGGCTATACTACACAAGGCTTGTATATACCCTAGGATAGAACTGTTCTGATACCAATTTTGTCACGCGCCAAACATGAAGAGGTGTGGCCGGCACCCGGTGCCATACTCGGCTCGAGCGTCCCACTATTTAATTGTGAACTCTGGAGGGATAATCTGAAGATATCTTCTCTCTCATCTGGGGGGTATCCATACCCAAAAGCTCATATATATATATATATATATATATATATATATATATATATATATATATATATATATATATATATATATATATATATATATATATATATATATATAAAATTGTGCAGGCTCATGAGGTCGCCATGAATATCTATTGATATACAAAATATGCATGACTCCTCTACAAGTGTCACGACCCCAAATCTAAGCCAGTCGTGATGGCGCCTATTGTGGAACTAGGCCAGCCAAAACTACACTCAAATCGTAATAAGCTTCCATTTACATCTTTACAAAACTTCTAACCCATAAAGGTTTCCTTTAAACATTTTTAAAACAGTTAAAGCTATATCGAATATTAAATACAACCCACGAGATCCCGGAGTCACTGGTCGTGAGCATCTACAAAAAAATATACTACTCAGAAGAAATAAACTCTATAATAGTAAGCAGGAGAGAGCAAGACTGCGGACGCGTGCAACTACCTCGCAAATCTCCAAAAAACCTCTGGAACAGATACACAACTCACTCTGCCCTAACACTTGGATCTGCACACAAGGTGTAGAGAGTAATGTGAGTATGCCAACTCAGTAGTAATGAAAATAAATCAGGTCAGAGCAGTAAGAAACACATAAAATCAGATCATCATTTCACAATAAGCACAACCTTTCTTTCCAACAATGTATACGTTAAATCATCACGCTTAAAAGCCGATTTCAGTAAAAATCATTTGGAAATATACTTCCTAGTAGTTTCAACATAATTTTCAAGAAGTTTAGTGTAAAATTGACAAAAATCATAAAAAGCCCCTCGGGCAAAACATATTTCATAAGTTTAGAGTGAAAGTTGTAAAATCATAAGTAGCCCCTCGGGCAAAAACATGTATCAGAACCTGCCCCTCGGGCATGCCTCACAGTCACTCATAATCAGCCCCTCGGGCATACCTCACAGTCATTCATAATCAGCCCCTCGGGCATACCTCACAGTCACTCATGCCTCCCAATCACTCAGCACTCGGCACTAGCACTCAGTAGATACCTGCGCTCACTGGGGGTGTGTACAGACTCCGGAGGGGCTCCTTCAGCCAAAGCGCTAATATCAAGCCACCTCGTGGCATATCATATCCTCACAATCAGGCCCTCGGCCTCACTCAGTCAGAAACTCTCAAAAGCCCCTCGGGTGTATCAGTAAAACGGGGTACTCGACCCAAAACATCATTTATATATCTCAAAATAGTGTAAATAAGGCTGAGTTTCAAAATCAGTTAAACAGAACATGACTGAGTGTAAATCATAAGTCAACACAGTGAGGAAAATAGCAGTAAAATCCCCCAAGGGGTCTAAACAAGTCGGCACGAGACCCCAAACATGGCTTATAACCCAAATATAACAATAGTTTTTAGATCACTATTTAACATATGATTTAGAGTAAAAATACGCAACTCAATAATTTCCGAGAAGAGGACCAAGTCAAATCCACAAATTAGTGCACGCCACATACTCGTCATCCGACATGTGCGCCATTCTAAAAATAGTGGGAAATACGAAGTTCGGGGTTTCATACCCTCAGGACAAGATTTATAGCCATTACTTACCTCAAACTAGCCCGGAAAGCTACTCCGCAATACTCTTGCCCCTCGAATCGGCTCCCAAATTCTCCGAGTCTATCACAAAACATATCAATAACATCAAATTATGCTAGGGGGATGAACCCCAATCGAAAACTATAAAAATTAGGCACAATTCCCGAAATTTGCCAAATCCGACCCCCGAGCCCACGTCTCGGAATCTGATAGAAATTACATCATAAGAATCCTTATCTTCCCACGAGTCCGTACATAAAAAATAAGACAAATTCATGAAATTGAACCAAAAATGATTGAAGAACACTTACCAAAAGAATCCCACTGAAAATCGCGTCCAACATCTCCTTCCCCCGAGCTCTCAAATGGCAAAAAGAGTTATGGCAAAGAACCCCCGAAATTAGAACTTAAACTTTCTGCCAAGACTTTTATTCTGTGCGATCGCGGAAAAAGGCGTGCGATCGCGAAGAAAAAAATGCTGCCCTACCAATCTAACCCTATGCGATCGCAGAAACACCTATGCGATCGCGGAATACAGCTCCTCACAAAAATGCGATTGCGACCAGCTCTATGCGATCGCATAGAGCAATTTCCATCACCTCACCGCCACACGCGCCCACACTGTGCGATCTCAATGCACCTCACGCGACCGCACTGTTCTGGCTCCTCTCACTTCACGATTGCGGACCACTAAAGGCGATCGCATATAACAACTTTGTGCTGCCTCACCAATAAGCCTATGCGATCGCAGCCTCACCATTGCGATCGCATATAAAGAAACCAGACCAAGAAAAATACAGCAGCAACATCAGTTCTTTTAAGGCCAAACACACTCCGTTAACCACCTGAAACACACCCGAGGCCCCCAAGGCCTCAACCAATCCTACATACACACCCCATAACATCATTCAAACTTAGTCGAGCCTTAGAAACACCAAATAATGCAAAAACACCAAAATCATATCAAATTCAAGCCTATGAACTTTGAAACTTCTAAATTTCGCCAATGATGTCGAAACCAACCAAAAGAAATCTGATTGACCTGAAAATTTGCACACATATCAAAAATGACATTACGAATCTGCTCCAACTTCCGGAATTCCATTCCGACCCTGATAGCCTAATTTCCACTGCCGATCGAAAATCGCCAAAAACTAACTTTCGTCAATTCAAGCCTAATTCTACACCGGACATCAAAACCACATTGGGGACACACTCCTAAGTCCCAACTCACCTAACAAATCTATCTGAATCATAAAATCTACATTCTGAGGTCGTTTACCAATAATTCACGGTTGACTTTTTCAACTATTGAACCAAGATGAGAGACTACGTGTCCCATTTCTTTCCAAAAATTACTCCGAACTCGAGCCAACCAATCTAACACAACGTAATGAATCTGAACCGCATATAATGAAGCAGAAATGGGGGAAACGAGGGTAAACTCTCGGAACAACCGGCCGGTTCGTTACATCCTCCCCCACTTAAACATACGTTCGTCCTCGAACGTGCCAAGAGTTGTTATCCAACACCATCAAACTGCCGCGTAACCTACCATGCACATACTCGGGGGTGATCCAACGTCACCCTATCCCATATAGGTCCAATAGCACAATACAGTTGAAATTTCGAAATCCAACCTGACCCATAAACCTTAGAACCAAATTTCCACTTCTGAAGTAATATGCAAGATCACAATTCCATAACTATAAACTGAATAGGTCTGAACACGCTGTATCAAGCCATATACGCACAAAATCACATAATACACTGCATGACTCAAACACTCATAGCGATAACTTTTATCCACAATAACTATTTAGAACAACCCAATACCGGTACATAACTTCTTATCAAGAGGTGCGTCACTCTAACACTTTCATATCCTGTTGATGATGAAAGAAACACGTAGAAACTAGCAACCATTCGTCCGATCAGTCAGATATAAAGATCCACCTTCCCAAACAGGAAGTATAGCAGATTTCTAAGCCGACTCCCGATATTTATCCTTACAACTATGATGTAAACAATTCTGACAATATTCATTCTAGGTCCAATGACCTCTTCTCATCCAACACGACCACTCTGATGACATGACACATCAATACAATTTGGAGCCATAACCTGTGCAACTCGTGCACTCAATAGCAACATCCCAACGTAATCAAATTATATGAAAGATTCACATGGGAGGATTATCCTGCCATTAACAATTACCATCACAACATCATGCTAAAAGCCTGACACACATCATAAAAATCAAAAAACACGAATCCAATACCAAAGGTCATACCCCTACATAATCTCTGCTACATTGTGCGATCTCATCCAAACGTTGGTCCACATGAAATACTGCAAGCCACCTGGCTCAAATCAATAACCATTCGAAATTCGATGTCAAGTATTCAAAGTGCATTGCCACAACCACGGGGAAACCGGACGATACCATGACACACGAATCAGAAAGTGCATAACCAATACGTCTCAATCCCGCAATAGTCAATACTTACCTTACTCAAATCTAGCTATAAAGCCCGATTAGAACCGCACCATATGTGCATATAACCAATAATCACCGCTCCCCGCAACACCAAAGGGTAACTCATAGATCACTCCAGAATATGAATAAACTCAATCACAATCGAATGGTACATTCCTCAATAATAGAATTTGGAGTCAGCAATTCCGACTCAGTGTAGAACACACACCCATACTGGCCTACCAATAATTCTAAATCAACTCTGGTCATCCACAACAGATAGATTACCTTCTAAAAGTTCCCAATGACTGAATCATGGTACATACTAACATCTGACCAGCTTTGCTCGCATCTTCACAGTTCACTACCACAAGATAACCTGTTTATGAGAACTCTCAGTCTCGAAGTTACGAAGCGCACCAATTACTATATATGATCTCAACCCTACCGCTCGAATACATAGAACATCCCTAATACTCAATAATTTCACGAGGGATACCCCTATAATTCTTCTGTGTTACCAAGAAACCTTGAATATCAACAGTCGATCCAACAAGAGAGTGTCATTATACCAATGAAGCACCCGTAACTCAAACACATTGTTGTTTCTGAAATGTATACCCTCATCAAGCCGCACCAATTAGTGATATCATCTACCTAGTCATCTGAAACTGCCCATGCTGCCTAAGAATTTATGACCTTCCTTCCAGGACTGAACTGTGACCTCACACATGCAGATCTCAACTCTACACAACATACCGCATACACCCTGCCATACTATGATAAATATGAGAACTTCATAATCCCTTCTGATCCATAAGCAACTACATACTCAACTGGCCAAGAAATTTTTCATTTGACCCCATCTAATGAGCAAAATCACTATACACCACAGGCTCCTCATGCCAGTAGAAGATATACATCTCTAACCGTGGCAGAAACCATCAAGGCTCTCTGAATCCCATTTGTACGACACCAAACCATCAGGACTGAATCCTTCGAACTCAACAAAACTACGCAGGTCACCAAAATCCAAGAGCATTCCCAACAAACACATGTGAAAACTCATTATCTCATAAACACCCAAAGAACTAATAATATCCCTTACCATTTCGATCCCCTATGACCAAGTTGTCCTAATAATCCAAGTTTCTTCTCACTTACCTTCAAATGGATACTTTTCCTTGCCATAATACCGCAATTCTCAACCAGACTCACCATAGGAGTCCCAAGCATAAAATCGTACCGTCTAAAGCTCGTAAGCCGCTGAATAATCTCTCAAATATCCCCAAAAGTACAACATTCAAAATACTTACCCTGAAGAGACTTCCTGCAAATTTAAAGACATTACCTTCACTTTCTTGATATTGATATGTAGAATCCATGATAATGTAGAAATGCCATAAGTCTTGACACCCTCCAACGTAAATTTCAATTACACTGACCAATTAGATAGCATCAACCTGAGCCATTTGCACACTAACATACTGGGGAAGTAATCCACTCACTTGAAGCCACAAGCAAGTTCATACACTGCACACACTACACCCTTTACAATTTCCACTCAATCATTCAATAGAACCCATTTACCCAATAGAGTACATTACAACCTATATCGAAGGAATTTT
>MDKI01219687.1:0-83440 GCA_005239505.1 Nicotiana paniculata
ATATACACAACCTCAAAAACATCCTACGGACTTATTCGAGCAATTAAATCACCAAATTAACATAAAAAATAAAGAATTAAACCTCAAGATCAATGAAATACTTCAAAACTTCTTAAACTTTCAAATTTTCCATTTAAGGTCCGAATTACGTCAAACGGATTCCGTTTCTTACCAAACTTCACAGACAACACATATAAATCATATCGAACCTGCACCGGGCTCCGGAACCATAATATAGGCCCGATACCATAGGTTTCACATAGAATTTCATTTTCAATAACCTTTATATTTTTGAGAAAACCTTACTCTTTAAAAATTCATTTCTCGGACTTGGGACCTCGGAATTCGATTCCGAGCGCACGCCCAAGTCCCATATTTTCCTACGGACCTTTCGGGATCGTCAAATCACGGATCCGGGTCCGTTTACCAAAAAATGTTGACCAAAGTCAACTTTATTCAAATTTCTAATACAAAATTATCATTTTTATCAGTTTTTCACATAAAGGCTTTCTGGCTACACACCCGGGCTGCACACACAAATCGAGGTGAGATAGAATGATGTTTTCATGAAATCAAACATAGAATTAGATAGAAATATACGGGATGACCTTTTGGGTCATCACAAGGAAAATGCCTGCATTTTCATACCAACAAAATCTTGGCAGTATTTGTTAGAATAAGTAAGTCTATATCAAGGATTCCTTTTGCAATATAACACTAATTGTATTTCAACATATCCACATAGGAGTAAAACTATATCTCGCTAGAATATTGTTATACTTATGGTTCTAGCAAGATACATTACTGCACTAATTGCACTAGACACAAAAACAAATCACGTACACCATGATTGACCTAATCCACATAAGGATTTGATGAAACTTTATTTAGTAAGTTTATTGGGAATCTTACTATGCTTCAGAACAATGTAAATCCTTTAAGAATTTTCATTATATGCATATCAAGTTTTTCATGTATTGCCAAATTAAAACCTGAAAATGATTTCATCCATCACAGGTGAACATATCTCCATATAACTAATTCCAGGATATTTATGAAAAATCTTGTGCCAAAAGTCGTCTTAATTTCTATCGACTTGATTTTTCATTTCACTTTCAGGTGTTGGGACTATCCGTCCAACATCACATTTTTCAGGTGAAGTCAATTTTTATTGTACATTTTTCATTTGGTCAATCATTTATCTGTCCAAATTCCATGATAGATGTGAGATCAAGATCCTCGTCAATATTAATAATATATAGCGCTATGTTATATGAATAATATCATCGATGATCATTTTACATCGGTTCCATCATCATACACTAAAGACCTAACTATCGAGATCTCATTATTTTCAGGTACCTGAGCCTCTTCCTTGAGGTCTTATAGAGTGTTATATCGTGGTGCTCTTCTAAAGCACTTGCCTCCTTATTATGACCATATTTATCATTTTCTACTCTCCTTTTTCAAGAAGTTCTATCTTTGGAATCGATTAGTCTATTACGCTTCATGCGTTCCATAGACTATGTCTATTATGGACTTTATTCTATTTGGAGCATTAACAGCTGAAATATAACATTTAGATTTTGGGTCAGCAAATGTGCATGGCAATATTTTGTAAATGAATTATCACTTGAACTTCAAGTTCATATTTTCTTGTACGAGGATCTAAGTGTACTCATAATAATTCATTCCATGTATTACTTTTTCAGCTGCTCAATTTTCTCCTCTAATGCTGGGATCACCGGCACATATCCCAACTTTCTTTGGGGACCCATATTTGTGCATTGTGGTGGAACAATTAAATCATATAGCACATCCATATTTCTAGATGGAAATTATTTGGTTCATGACCCTGAACCAATTAAGATAGGGAGCATTTATCATAACTTATTGGCTAGATGCGTACAAGTGCTATTGTATATTAAATAATACACCTCATACCAAATTTTTATTTGGGAGTTATATTCTCATAACCAAATTTTTAGCTTAATTGGAGGCATAACGTTTCTGCTAAACCAACTTGTATTTAAACCAGCATTATCAAGATAAATTATCATAATTTGTTTCTGGAACTGTGCTCTAAAATTTGAGCAAGGAACCTTGCAAAATTCAAACTGCAAGTTGAACAAACACACATGTGACCATAGAATAGATGCATCTATTAAAAATATATAATAGTAAACAGTCCACATGGCAGGTGACTGAGCCCATATGTATATCACCTTTTATATGTTCCAAAAATCAGGGAATACAATCCCAACCCCAGCTAGTATAATAATCAATTTATCATGAGAACAAATCGTACATGAGAATTATCGAAGAATCTCCTAATTCTTTAATATATGCCAATGTGAATTCTCAATCATTTTTTTCGCATCATAATTGAATCGGGATGACCAACCGGTCATGCCAATTGATATTTATTTCAGTAAACATCTAATTTACTATGGCATGTGATTCCATCATCATGCTTATACTTGTGTAGTACAAATAGAAGAAAAGTCGGGTAACCTTTTAGATTTACCCGGTATGTGTTTAACCAAAGAATTATACCCTTTGACTAAAGCTTATTTTTAAGATGAATACATGTTACTGATAATCAAGGAAATGGAGAAAAATGAATAATAGACAATATTGCAGAAATATAGAAAATCAAAATCAATTATCTTCGAGAATCAGATGCCTTTACAAGCTGTATTCCCCTTCCTTATATAGGAGATTCTTATAACGTACAACTCTTTCTATGGTTGCTCATTAATGACTAATTATGACATTAATGAGGCGTTACAAAGGATAACGGTAATTGGGGTACGGTTACATAACGTTCGAGTAATCAATTGTGGGTCTTTGAATCTGCCCATAGCTTTGTCTAGATTCATTCTGACCGTGCCTATCTCCTGTTTTGATCAGTTTTTGTTTCCCGTGGCTGATAAGTTCGAGGGTTTACTGAACCGTTCCTCTTTGTACCGTACCTCTTCAAAGAATCACATCCATCTGTCGTGTTTTCCTGTGTCAACGTGACTAGCTGAGTTGTCAAAAGCTGGCTTACGTGTGATACTCTTTTTTACCAATACAGATAGTCCCCCCACTTACCATATATTTAACGATTAATATTTGGTAAGTGGATATTCATTTATGGCGGGAATATTTTACTGCCGCTTTTCCTCGAATCATTTTATCCTTCTCGGCACCATAGGCGTCGTTTGTCACTTCCATTTAATGCTCGTACCACGTGTCCTTTCGGATTGGTTCTGCATTTACTCGACACCTTTTAGGGCTTTTTGCGGCTGTGCCAGTCCCGAAGTGACATCTTCAATTATGACTTTTCATCATTATTTCTTTTTTTTCCTATGTTTGACGGTTGTCCTCAAGTATAAATACCTTTCTTCTTTTCTTTGCTTCCACGAAACACTTTTCTAACTTTGTCTTTTGTAAAGAACTTTCTTCTTGCCTTTGCAAACATGTCTTCTTCAAACCAACCTCAAGGAGTAATTGATATTGAAAGTTTAACGCCATCTTCTGCTCCGACTAGGAGTCGGAGAGGTGGTAGACTTAGAAGTCTAGGACCCACTCCTTCGAGGGGCTCCTCTTCTCCTCAGATAGTCCCTTCTTATTCAACTAGATCTCTAGTTTCTCCAAGGTTTAGGGTTTCTCGGTCTCTGTCTAGAGGTAGAGGCGAACGCCTTCGTGAACCTGGAGTCGATTAAATTATCCCTGCTGAGTTTATATTTGCTAGGGATAGTCAAGTTCTTGTAGACCAATCTTCTTCTCTTGAAAGTGTCGAAATATATTCAACCCTTATAACCGAGAGTCAAATTTCCCTTGTTCGTAGGGAGTGCTTTTGGAGGTCTGAAATTCCTGTCTATATTCCGAATAGTAATCAAAGAATAATCTCTTACAAGATGGGATATTCTTTTGTTTATACGTATCCTTTCGCTCTAGGGTTTAGACCCCCCATTGACCCAGTTATAATTGAGTTTTGCCGGTTTTTTCAATATCTGCTTAGGACAAGTTGGTCCGCTTGTGTGGCGAGTTGTCGCATGTCTTACGAGTTTGGATTCTTTAGCCTCGGTTCCTTTTACTTTCAACCATCTTATTCATCTCTACTCTCCTACCTTATTTCGTGAAGGGTTTTTACTCTGACTGCTAGAAGAAAAAGAGTGCTAGTAACTGTCACGACCCAAACCGATGGGCCGCGATGGGCACCCGGTACCTTACCCAACCAAGTACCAACGTAACATATCTTTCTTATTACATCATTCAATACACATGACTTACGGGCATAATAGGCCAACATAATCCTTTATAAACTCAAAACATAGGCCGGCCAGGACGTACAATCCTTTATATACACGACATATGTCTACAAGCCTCTAAGAGTACATAAATATCATAAAGGTCGGGACAGAGTCCCGCCTTACCAAACAATACGTGTCTAAATCATACTAACCAAACGAGCAACTCCGAAGCAAATGGAGCGCACCAACACCTTCCGCTGAGCTGATAGCCTACTTGGAGGGCTCTCGACCTCTCTATCAGGACCTGCGGGCATGAAACGCAGCGTCCCCAGGCAAAATGGACGTCAATACGAATAATGTACTGAGTATGTAAGGTACATAAATAAATACATAAGAGACATGGAAGAAATATAGAGTAATTGACTCAACCTGTATGTCTGGATAACTCTGTAAATAATAAATCACTTTTAGCATCATGAATATGCGTATGAATTTCATGTCGTGCATAGGTATATGTTTCATAACATCATCAGCCTCTGAGGGCATCCCATCATATCATATCATCCACTGTGGGCAAAATCATCATCGTATACCAGCTGACCAGGTGGTGATGCGTATACAACGCCATAAACTTTTCCATATCCCATATATATATACATACATATATACGCGTATATAACGCCGTTTGAATCATATATATATAAATACATATATATGCGTATATAATGCCATTTGAATCATATTTCAGCCACTATGGGCAACATCATCATCATATACCAGCTGATCAGGTGGTGGTGCGTATAAAACGCCGTAACCTTTTCCCATATCCTATATACATATATTTACATATATACGCGTATATAACTCCATGTGGTCATGGGTCAATGTGCATATGTAAATGCATATGAAATACGTCAATAAAATCTCTCGGTAAATCATAAGGCCATTATGCCTCTGATTAATATTATGAAATAAACTTTACCAACATATGTATTTTCAAGACCCATGAACAAAAGAATAATAATAATTCACATGGGGAATCAAGAATATAGACACCCCTAGTATTTCTATGAATAGAGTAATTTATGGAAATTGTGCACTTGCTCGTTTAGTTCGTGTCGTATGGATCATGCCAAAAAAAAAGGGATAACCTTAACATACCTGGAGTAGGGAAAATCCCGTATAATACTCCTGAAGAAGATTGCACCGTACTCCTATAGAACCGAAAAGTTTTATGTTGCTACGATTCTCATAATTCTCGGTAGAAACATTCATGGATTGAATTTAGAATCGCAAAAATTGGATGGACTTTAGCTTCTGCCCTCGTAGTATTGAACTAGGAAAGATATATGTTCTTGCTTTTGAATTAAGAACTAGAACTAGGATTGAATTAAGAATGTTTGCTTTTGAATCAAGAATTAAGAACGTTTGCTTTGAATTAAGAACTGGGAAACAAAAATGTTTGAAGCTTGCTAACGTTCTGCTTTGTTTTCAAGAAATGAAAGATTGGCTTTGTTGAAAGCTTTAAATGGCTAATGTTTCCAGGAGTGTTAAAAGGTTAATGTGTTGCAAGTTTCTAATGCCCAAAAGAAAAATGGAACAAGACTTGTAGTAATCTTAATTGTTAAATCCTTATTAACCTTAGGTAGCCACCTAGACATCAAATAACTAAGAGTAATTCTCTTGGTTTTGTAGCCTTATGCCACATCTTTGGGGGGAGGGATTGATTTTATCCACTAATTTTATTAATTAATTAGCTAATGTCTCGTTACCTGGTAATTAACCAATTACTCGTATAATTAAGAATTATCTCAAATTACTTAAAAATGCTAGTCACTTTTAATATGCTTTATACATCTTACTATCATGGCCATGTGGTACCTTGTATGGTACTAGCCCATAATTACCAGATATTTTTGCTCTGCCCGTATTTTATCCCCACATGCCAAATTTGGACGAAAATTCATTTTCTTTGACTTGCTCCCCCTTTCACCTTCATGAATTTACTGATTGCTTATGAAATAGCATAATCCTTATAATCTCCAAATAATCTTTTACTTGGACTGATGTCAATTACCTTACGACAAATTTAATGTACATTACCGTAGGGTGCAACATCTTCGTAACTTATTACTGCAAAGCGTAACATCACTGTAGTGTAATACTACAGGATACAACACTGTCATAACTTATTACTACAGGATGTAACATCATCGTAATATATTACGGAAGAGGGTGATATTGTCGTAATATAATACTGCGGGATGTAATATTGACGTAATATTGCGGGGTATAACATCATTCCCCCCTTTGGAACATTCGTCCTCGAATGTTGACTAATGCACTTATCATTTTCTTAACTTATATCTTCCGAATACTTTAGAACTTTCCTTTCCATCTAGGAGACTGTTCTGTGAATAGGTTCAAAGTCCAGGGCATCCCTCCTTAGGCCCCCTTCTCACACCACAACTTGTAGTCAGAATCCTTTCAATCTCGTAACTGTTGTTGCCTTTCATCATACAGCCTGTATAGTTTTAATCTTATAAGTGTGTCCAATCTCTAGGCTTCACATGTGGAGATTGATAAGATGTCCCTTTGGGCATTTATGAGTATACTGAAATTCTTCGCTCGGTACTTGGTTGAATTCACGAATATTGTTATATCTCATCGCATACGTCCGGCTAACCATCCGTATGAATTTACTGCCATAACTCTTACTTTAATTTATCGTTGCTGAGGTCTGCTACCAAATCCCAGCTTACTCTCGTTGCTCATTCCATATGTATAAACTTAAGTTCTCTAATGCTTTCTTATTACTGTTCATCTTTAGAATGACGACCTAATCTTACCTCATACTTTGTAACTTTTGTCCATCCATTATTGATTCACCTCAATATTGATCTACAATATACCACTGATAACTTAACCTTTTATGTAATATTGCTTCTAGGATTCACGTTTTATCGGGGAACGTCTGAAATGATTAGATTGATCCACCTGGGGCGATACCCTGCTTTCATAACCGTACCTCACAGCTTTCCAATGCGATTCACCTTGCGTGGGTACTTTAATCCTGTCCAATTCATAAAATCCGTTTCTTTTCTTCGTTGAATCATTACTCAATCGAAGGCCCAAACTCCATCTTTTATCTATCACAATTACACCCTCATTCTATTACCAGGATGGAATTCTAAATGCTATTAGTATTAGACTCCTTTGAGTTCATTCAGGCTATAGTGAGCTTTGTATAATTTAGAGAAACCATATGCTCTTCTTGTTTTCATGGGCTTAATCCTGAGGACTTATCCCATTTGCATTACCTTCTCACTCACCCTTTCTTATCCTTACTCTAGTCTTCTAGAACCTTGTCACTTCACCATATAATGACTTGCGACCTACACAACTCTATTTATATTACTTGCAACCTTTCAACTTGCTTGCATCATAGATTTTCTTATGTCATTCTGGGACATCAAGCGAGACATCACATCGTATCTAACTCTTCTTTACTGTCTCAATTAGCCTCCTCGATACCTAGAAACCATAGGCTATGAGATATGCCACTGACTATGCCGCTATCATTCCTAGATATTGAATCCCGGCACTCCTAGCCTTCTATTCGAAGTATGGACTATTCGCATATTCTGCCTTTGAGTATCTTGTACGCTGTTCACTTTTACCTTACTTACTTACTTGAAGTCTCGTATCGTATCTTTTATCTCCTTCATAACCTCGCTTCCACCTAGGTGTAATTCACATCCATAACTTGAAGCTCTATTATAATACTCGTACCTCTGGTACATACATAATCCGGTTGGAGCTTTGTACCGACTTCTTATGAGGCTGGTACTTCTTCTAACTGGCTTCCTTGTAGAGCCATTATAGATTATAGTTGTTGTGATTTCTCTTGAACATCTGATATTAAGAGTGATTCTGTCATGTTCTCAAGCACAAATTCTATAATTTTTCTAGGTCCAACAATCAGACTCCTGGTTTACTTGGGTGATGTAATCCTTTAGTTTCCTCTTCCTTCTGATTAGCCTTTACGTATGCTTAAGCTATCTTCCGATCTGTGGCTCATGATATCAGTTATTACCTTAGCCTTTCATGGGCGTTATGGAATATCCACTATACAATCTTCTAACGATTTAATCCTTTTTCTATGCCCTGGGCTCAATTCTTTCTTTTAACTTACACCGGAGCCTTCTATGGCTGTATGATTGTCAACAAAGCTGCTGCCTGGATAATGCTCCAAAATCTTGAGTGTATCCATAATGTACTAACTCTAGATCATTGATTAAATAATTCTTTCGTTCCATCTTAGATTTCTTTCAACGTAAGCTATTACTTTTCCTGGTCTTTTTGCCCTCGCATCCATACTTAGCTTATCTTAGTGCCCACAGTTGCCAGAGTTTTCATACAACTTATCTGATCTCGAATATTACTTTTAATTCTTACTTCCCGTTCATTAGCCACAGTAGGTGCCACTTTCCTTGGGAATGCTTACAATGTTGTTGTGAGATTGTTGTTACACGACCATTTCCTCTTTAGGTCGTTGTGCTTAGGTTGAAGCCTTCTTTATTATCTCCTCAATTAGTATTTCGTTGTAGTAATTAGGGAGAATCCTTGACTCTCATAAAGCTGTGAGCTTATTACAAACCTTTTTGATGTCCTTACTTGCCTATAATCATCCATAGTTGCTTACTTCCATGCCTTTGTGCTTGTATGGTTGCTTCTGAACTGATATTTTAACTGCCTTCCTAGTGGCACTTTCTTTTATCCCCGTAACACTCATAGGGTACCTTTAACTACCCCAACTCCTATTTGAATATTTCTCAAGTATTACAATGTCATAACTGTGGGGACTAAATTCACTATATTGGGTTTTACTATCTTTATCTTGCACGAACTTCTGTCTTGTTCTGTATCCTCTTGACTCTAGGCTCTTCCTGAATCAACTACTAACTAATCGTCGCACTGGCTCCTTAATTATCAATAACATCTCGGGCAGGAGCCCTTACTTCTTTTCCTTGACGTCGCGTTTGCATAATGTTCTGGAATCGTAGCATATATGTAGCATTTGGATAAGTGAAATCTTATCCCTTTCTCATTTTTATCGCATTCTTCCTTTTATCATTCCATATTCCCCCCTTTAGGGGAGTACTAAGAGTTGGAGCTACGACGACCTGCCTATAGATGTTTCACCTTTTAATCTTTGGCATCCTTCCACATCATCGATAACTCTTACCCGCCTTGTGTTAATCCTCCCATACCAAGGATAGCAAAATCCCTTAATCACGAGGGTGAAATTTAGTATATCTGGCACATACAACCCCTTAAGCTGAACTTTGCTCACATTGCTTGCTGTAGGGAAGCGTCTTCCTGAATGATCATTCTCAGAATTTCTCATGAATCTTCTTTTGTCGTCCATTCTATTATTAGCGGAACAAAATCCGAAATTCTTATGATGGCGACTATCACCAGTCACTCAGTCCCTAATTCATGTTTAGTTTATCTTGTTCACCAATCCATACTGGTTCTATTAATCTGGGTCTAAGATTTCCTCTTGGTAATTATTCTAGATTTGAGAATTTATTTCTTGAAATGAGGACATGATTGTATGACCTATACTATTTTGTTGTCCTAAGGCTTGTCACTTCTCATTTATTATGTTTAGTTTATCTTGTTCACCAATCCATACTGGTTCTATTAATCTGGGGTCTAACATTTCCTCTTGGTAATTATTCTAGATTTGAGAATTTATTTCTTGAAATGAGGACATGATTGTATGACCTATACTATTTTGTTGTCCTAAGGCTTGTCACTTCTCATTTATTACTTCACATGACTATAGATTTTGTAATATTGTCATCTTTTGATCGACCGTTGTCATCCATGTACCACATCTTACTCATAATGCTTCATTAACTCTTTTCTTATTTCCTGCTAACATTTATGCTTACTACTTTATTCTGAAAACTCAAACAAGACATTCTTTTGATTTCAGCTTCCCTTTGCTCCATCCAATGGCTCTTCAAGTTTCTTAACATTCTCGCTTTACTAGGGACGCGAGCCACACTAAGGTAGTATATATCCCCTCAACGCTTATAGTGCATGTCTTTGTAGTACTTATATCTGGCTGCACTATTTTAGAGTGAACCATCTGGGTGTCTCATAAAGAGATCTATTAGAACATTTGCAATATCCTTCGGAAATTTCTACTGACGCAAACAATTCATCCATTATATCTTCTTATACTACTTCTGTTAACCCCCATAGAGCATATCTGGAATGGGTGCGACCATTATATATACCTCTGTTACTATTGAATATAACTCAAAAAGCTTATGTTTCTCTGCCTCAATTATAAACACTATTAACCTTCATTAACTAGGTACCTCGTACCCTTTTTCACCTTGCTCCTTTTACTTACTAAAACTTGTACTTATCTTCTTAATTTGTCATTGTCCTTCACCATAAATATGGAAAAGCGTTCTTGCCTTAAGGATTCTTATCAGGAAGCTTACACCTTTCAGTACACGCATGATTTTCTAAAAAACCTCACATTTACTTATCGTAGGCATCATACAAAAATTCAATTCCTCTGACTCAGGTTTTCTCAACTATCTCTCTTTCCAACCTTCTTTCCGGATATAGGTATGGTCTTATTACGAATAGGATTTAGGAATTTGAATTCCTATGATTTAGATCTACCACACGATCTAGAGTAAGAAGAAAGAGTGATAATCTTAAATGCCCTGTAGCCTCCTGCTTATAAGTGTTGTGCACGACACACCCATAAACAAGACTCTATTAGACACGTCTTGTAGACTCCCTAGGACAGAAATGCTCTGATACCACTTTTGTCACGACCCAAACCAATGGGCCGCGATGGGCACCAGGTACTTTACCCAACCGAGTACTAACGTAACGTATCTTTCTTATTACATCATTAAATACACATGATATACGGGCATAATAGGCCAACATAATCCTTTATAAACTCAAAACATAGGCCGTCCAGGCCGTACAATCATTTATATACAACGACATATGTATACAAGCCTCTAAGAGTACATAAATATCATAAAGTTCGGGACAGAGTCCCACCTTACCAAACAATACGTGTCTAAATCATACTAATCAAACGAGCAACTCTGAAGCAAATGGAGCGCACCAACATCTTCCGCTGAGCTGATAGCCTACTTGGAGGGCTCTCGACCTGTCTATTAGGACCTGTAGGCATGAAACGCAGCGTCCCCAGGCAAAAGGGACGTCAGTACGAATAATGTACTGAGTATGTAAGGCACCTAAATAAATACATAAGAGACATGGAAGAAATATAGAGTAATTGACTCAACCTGTATGTCTGGATAACTCTGTAAATAATAAATCACTTTTAGCATCATGCATATGCGTATGAATGTCATGTCGTGCGTAGATATATGTTTCATAACATCATCAGACTCTGAGGGCATCCCATCATATCATATCGGCCACTGTGGGCAAAATCATCATCGTATACCAGCTGATCAGGTGGTGGTGCATATATAACGCCATAACCTTTCCCATATCCCATATACATATACATACATATATACACGTATATAATTCCGTTTGAATCCTATATATATACATACATATATACGCGTATATAACACCGCTTGAATCATATTTCAGCCACTGTGGGCAACATCATCATCATATACCAGCTGATTAGGTGGTGGTGCGTATATAACTCCGTAACCTTTTCCCATATCCTATATACATATATTTACATATATACGCATATATAACGCCATCTGGTCATGGGTCAATATGCATATATAAATGCATGAAATGCATATGAAATACGTCAATAAAATCTCTCGGTACGTCATAAGGACATTATGCCTCTGATTAATATCATGAAATAAACTTGACCAACATACGTATTTTTGAGACCCATGAACAAAAGATAATAATAATTCACATGGGGAATCAAGAATATAGACACCCCTAGTATTTCTATGAATAGAGTAATTTATGGAAGTTGTGCATTTGCTCGTTTCGTTCGTGTCGTAAGGATCATGCCAAAAAAAAAGAAGGGATAGCCTTAACATACCTAGAGTAGGGAAAACTCCGTATAATACTCTTGAAGAAGATTTCACCGTACTCCTATGGAACCGGAAAGTTTTACGTTGCTACAATTCTCACAATTCTCGGTATAAACCTTCATGGATTGAATTTAGAATCGCAAAAATTGGATGGACTTTAGCTTCTGTCCTCGTAATATTGAAATAGGAAAGATATATGTTCTTGCTTTTGAATTAAGAACTAGGAACTAGGATTGAATTAAGAACGTTTGCTTTTGAATCAATAGTTAAGAACGTTTGCTTTGAATTAAGAACTTGGAAACAAAAACGTTTGAAGCTTGATAATGTTCTGCTTTGTTTTCAAGAAATGAAAGGTTGGATTTGTTGAAAGCTTTAAATGGCTAATATTTCCAGGAATGTTAAAAGGTTAGTATTTTGCAAGTTTCTAATGTCTAAAAGAAAAATGGAACAAGACTTGTAGCAATCTTAATTGTTAAAACCTTACTAACCTTAGGTAGCCACCTAGACATCAAATAACTAAGAGTCATTCTCTTGGTTTTGTATCCTTATGCCACGTCTTTGGGGGGAGGGATTGATTTTATCCACTAATTTTATTAATTAATTAGGTAATGTTCCGTTACCCGATAATTAACCAATTACTCGTATAATTAAGAATTATCTCAAATTACTTAAAAATGCTAGTCACTTTTAATATACTTTATACCTCTTACTATCATGTCCATGTGGTACCTTGTATGGTACTAGTCCATAATTACCGGATATTTTAGCTCGGCCCGTATTTTATTCCCACATGCCAAATTTAGACGAAAATTCATTTTCTTTGAATTGCTTCCCCTTTCACCTTCATGAATTTACTAATTGCTTGTGAAATAGCATAATACTTATAATCTCCAAATAATCTTTTACTTGGAGTGATGTCAATTGCCTTACAACAAATTTAACATACATTACTGCAGGGTGCAACATCTTCGTAACTTATTACTGCTAAGCGTAACATCACCGTATTGTAATACTACAGGGTACAACACTGTCATAACTTATTACTATAGGACGTAACATCATTGTAATATATTATTTCAGAGGGTGATATTGTCGTAATATAATATTGCGGGATATAATATTGACGTAATATTGCGGGGTGTAACATCCCTGAAGTTGATAAAGATAGGTGTTGGTACCTTCGGTATGTTGCTATACCCACTGTGGGTTTAGTGAGTGAAGAAAATCTTCCCTTCCCTGAGAAGTGGAATCGCGCATGTGAGTATGGTTTAGTTCACATTTATTTACTTTTTCTCATTTTGACTTGAGATGTTTTATTCACACCGTGTCTGTTTCTTCTTCTCTCATCAATCATGAATACTGTTGATAATGTCTCTGGTATTCGTGATTGGGTATAAAAATTATTGTCCGTTTCTCCTTCAAAAGAGAGATCTTGGAAGTACCTCGCTGGGAGGTATGGTTGGCATGTAAAGACCCACGGTAAGTGAAGCTTTTGTTCTTAATTCTTTCCTTACTCGAGTCTTTTTTTCCTTGTCGTTTAAATTTTTTCCCTTTTAATAGGATTCTCTAATCGTGGGGTGTCTGCTTCATCTATCCCGAAGATGTCCTTGGCTCAGGCCCAGGAAATTATTGTTGGTTCATCTTCTTCGATGAGGAAGATTGGTGAGTCTCGTTCCGTAGAAGAAGAAGAGGGTGCTTTAGTGCACAGGCCACGGAGAAGGCGAGTGGTTTTAGATGATGAGCTTATAGCCTTAACCTTTCCTTCCGTGTCTGTGATTGAGCCTCCTATCCTTGATGATGTTTCAGATTCCCCTATTTATGAGGGTGTTGATCTTGCTCCTGACGATGTCCCTTTGGCTGCTGTCTTTCCTGCTTCTTTGAGAGAGGCTGTCTCATCTGTTCCTTTGTCTATTTCTGTTGCTTTGCCTGTAACTTCCTCTACTCTTCAACCCTCCGTGCCTGCTGCTTTGCCTGTGGCTTCTCCAGCTCCTCAACCTTCCGTGACTGTTGATGTTCCATTTCTGCCTGCTTCCATGCCTTCCGTTAGGGAAGTAGGGTCTTTCAGCAGAGAGAAGCGGTAGGTGGTAATAGAGGTTCCAGCTGAGGGGAATCTTTTCAAGAAAATGGGTGAGCCCGAAGTGTGGCTCAAGCCTTTGATAGGTCCCTCTGAGAAAGCAAAGCTAGCCATCCACGGTGCTCTTACATGGGCCAATGAGGTCGTGCATGCTTCTTTGAAGGTATGATGCAGGTTATCCTCTTTCATTTTCGTATATGCAATTTACCATATCTGACTGGTTTATTTCTTGTATATTAACCTTATAGGCATGGAGCTTATGAAGAGGATTTTAAATACGGACCAAGAGACAAAAGAGTTGCAGGACAAAGTTGATAATTGGAAAGCACAATATGATAGCCTAAGGATTGACATGGATGCTTTAGAAGAGGAAAGGAGTACCTTGAAGCGGCAGATGAAACTCATGGCAGCAGAACTGGCAGTAGAGAAGGTTTCTTGCAGTCAGGCTGATAAAGATTGTTCTGGAGTCTTCGTTCGTGAAGCAGCTTTCCCGTGCCTCAGAAGAGATTAGAGACTTGAAAAACTTGTTGGGGTAGAAGGAGGAATACTCAACGAGCTCGTGCAATCACTCACTCGTACTCAAGAAGACCTTCGTAAGGCTTTAGACAAAGCTCAAACTTTAGAGGAGTCGATTGTACCATTAAGGGCCGCCCATGAAGCTGCGGAAGCGGAGAAGGACAGATTGAGAGCTGAGCTTCAAGTATGGACGAAGGATTATGAAGATCTGGAAGAGGTGATTGGTGTAGATGTGAGCTGGGCGTACATGAATTCTTGCCTTGACACATTGATGGAAATGAGTCAAGAGGGTTTTGACCTTAGTGTTAAAATAGCTAAAACTAGGGAAGCCAAGGAGAAGGCTCAACAAGGTCATAACCTCTCTTCACCTGATGGTGAGATTCCAGCCGCTCATGCCTCTTCATCCCCAGTTGCTCCCGTTCCTTCTGCCACTGAAGTCAACCCCTCTCTTGAATAAATTTAGTTGGTTCATCCCTCTTTTTTTTCTTTGTATCAATTGGTGGTTACCCCCAGTCCCATCGGGGGTAAATTTGGATTTCCTTAAAGTCCCCAAATGACAACTTAGGGGCACCACAATGTATATATAAAATTTTTATACGGCTAAGGATAAGTTAATACTTAGTTTCAGCCGTTTTGATATATAAATGTTAGTTTGACTTTTGTTGAGTTTCTGTTTTATTCTTTAAGTATTTTGCATGCTTTATTTTTCGAGGTTTTAGTTTTACCTTCGAGTTTTGCATGTGGAATGCTTTAGACTACTCGTACCTTTTTTTGTAATAGGCACAGTGTCATATTAAATATGTGCCTTTTTTTAATAGGAATAGTTTATGGAAGAGGGCCCTTTATAATCGGCATGAAGAAGACGTCTCAACTTCATGATAATGCAAGAGTGATAGAATTTTACACATGTTTAAGAATGTTTCCAAGGAAAGTTTTTGTTTGAACTTCCATGACATTTTACATGTGTTTGGTTATCGTCTAAAACTCATGTTTGCAACTGTTTTTGTTTAACAGATTTGATATACTCTTGTATTTCGTAACTATTTTTCATAGGTAACAGTTTTTCGATATTAATACAAGGAAACAACTGATTTTTACTAGTAACAATTTTTATAAAGATTGAGTTTTTACTCGCAACTGTTTTGGAAACAGTTTTCTAATAAGTATGAGGGAAATGTTTTCTTATTCGTAACTGTTTTTATTTGATAATAGTTTCTTGAAAAAATACAAGGATTTAGATCTTTCATCCATAACTGTTTTATTTGAGAACAGTTTTTTGAATGAGTACATTGATGATGATCTTTTACCCCTAACTGTTTTTGTTACAACATCTTTGAATAAGTATAAAGATGTACATTTCTTTCTCATGAATAATATTTTTCCTTTCAACCTGAATATGTTCGAAAGTTTTTTCATTAGGCTTGTATTGGGATGGCTCTTTTGATTTCTTTCGATTCTGCTCGTGTCACTTGTCTCGTTAGGTAGATGGGTCTTCAGGCTCGAGCTTTTGACTTTCTGATAGTCTTCTTTGCTTCGTCTTAGCCTTCCATATTGTATAGTCCCCCAAGTGTTTGAGCTTTGAAGAATGAAATCTCGAGCATTTGATTATTCCTTCCCTGTGGTCCTTTTCCTGAAAAGGAAAAAATATTCTGGACTCGAAGGTATATAGTTTTTTAGATGATGACTGCTTAACCCTTTTAAAATGTCCATCAGAAAGTGTAACCCTAGACCGGGAATTGTGTTATTTCCTCGCGTCTTTGCAGGTCTAATATCATCATCTGGTGATGGGTTAGCTTTATGCGTATCATCTAAAAAAGTTAGTAAGATTTTTAAATGTTCAAAATAAAATCGAACGTGTTATACCTGGCGTTCTTTTCTTTTCTTTTAGAAGTAATACTTCTTTAGGTGGATGGCATTCCAGCTTGTTGGTAGAACTATGCCGTCCATAACTTCCAACTCATAGGCGCCTTTCGCAGCTATACCTCGAATTTTGTAAGGTCCTTCCCAGTTTGGATTTAGCTTTCCTGCACCTGCTTCTTTCGTTGATTGAAAGAATTTTTTGAGGACGAAGTCCCCAATTTTGAAGTACCTGATATGAGATTTACGGTTGTAATAACGCTCTATGATTTGTTTTTAAGCTGCCATCCGTATCAATGCTACTTCTCTCCGTGGTTCGAGCAGGTCCAGGTTGGTCCTTAATTCGTCGTCGTTTTCACCCTCCATGGCTGTTGAGAACCTTATGCTTGGTTCGCCAATCTCCACAAGTATTAAGTCTTCTAAGCCATAAACAAGTGCGAACGGAGTTTCTCCCGTGGCTATTTTGGAAGTTGTTCTGTATGCCCATAGTACCGCTGGTAACTCACCAGGCCAGTTTCCTTTGTCTTTATCCAGCCGCTTCTTTAGATTGTTGATGATGACCTTATTCGTTGACTCAGCTTGACCATTAGCCACGGGGTGGTACGACGTTGAAGTGATCCGCTTGATTTGCCAACTTTCAAAGAATTCTGTGATTTGCGAGCCTATGAATTGTGGGCCATTATCACACACGATTTCCTTTGGTATTCCAAAGCGGCATATTATGTTTCGCCATAAGAAGCTTTTAACTTCCTTTTCTCGCACTTGTTTGAACGCTTCTGCCTCTACCCATTTTGTAAAATAGTCGGTTAGCACGAGTAAAAACCATACATGTCCTTTAGCTGTGGGAAGAGGTCCCACTATGTCCATACCCCATTTCATGAAAGGCCATGGGGATATTATTGGATGTAATAATTCCGCTGGTCGATGCATGTTATTGGCAAACCTTTGGCATCTGTCACATTTGGATACAGAGTTCTCGGCTTCTTATTCCATCTTAGGCCAAAAGTGTCCAGCTCTAATTAGTGTTTTCACTAAGGATCTCGCCCCTGAGTTATTTCCACAGTGTCCTTCGTGGACTTCTTTCATCACAAATTCCGTTTTCTTAGGTCCGAGGCATTTAGCTAGGGGTCCTCCGAACATCTTGCGGTAAAGTGAGTTGCGAATAAGGCAGTACCGTGTAGCTTTGCGGCGAAGTGCTTGAGTTGCTTTCCTGTCTTCAGGTACGGTGCCATTCTACAAAAAATTAAGAATTTTGTTTCTCCAGTCCTAGGTTAGGTTGTTGAAAGTTACCTCATTCCTGTCCTGGTCTATTATTGAATGAAATAGTTGAGCGACAATTGTATTGTCTTTGTTCGTTACTTCCGTGACTGCTACGAGGTTAGCTAGTGCATCTGCTTCTGCATTTTCCTCTCTAGGTATTTGCATTACCTTCCATGTTTTGAATTGTCTCACGAGCTCTCGTGCTTTTTCAAGATACTGTTGCATTCTAGTCTCTCGAGCGATGTAAGTCCCCTGTATCTGATTTACTACCAGTTGGGAGTCGCTGTTGATCACAATTTGCTCGATTGAGAGCTCCCGTGCGAGTTCAAGCCCTGCAATAACAGCTTCGTACTCTGCTTCATTGTTAGTTATAGGATAACACTTGATAGCTTGCCGTGTCTTTTCACCCGTGGGTGATATTAAGACTATGCCTAACCGACACCTTTTATATTTGAAGAACCATCGGTGAACAAGGTCCATAGGCCTGGATTACCACCGTTAAATAGTTGTAACTCTTTTTCTACTTCAGGTACAATGCTATTACTAAAGTCAGCAACAAAATCAGCTAGTATTTGAGACTTAATTGCAGTCCAAGGATGATAGATTATTTCATGTTCACTTAATTCTACGACCCACTTGGCTAATCTTCCTGACAATTCCTGTTTATACATAATATTTCTTAAAGGATATGAGGTCACAACGGTGATTGGGTGGCATTGAAAATATGGTCGTAATTTTCTAGATGCCATTATTAAAGATAAGGCTAACTTTTCCAGATGTGGATATCTAGTCTTAGCATCTAGAAAAGTTTTACTTACATAATAGATAATGATTGTTTACCTTTTTCTTCTCTTACAAATACTGCACTTACAGTAATTTCTGAGACAGTCATGTAGATGTACAATCTCTCCCCTTCTTTTGGCTTTGAAAGTAGTGGTGGTTTCGATAGATAAATCTTCAGATTCCTGAGGGCTTGCTGATATTCTTCAGTCCGTTCGAACTGATTCTTCTTTTCTAGAATTGAGAATAATTTAAAACTTTTTTCGGAAGATTTAGAAATAAACCTACCCAAAGATGCTATTCTCCCTGTCAGTCTTTGAACTTCCTTTTTATTTGTTAAAATATTAGATTTTTCCTCTATAGCTTTAATTTGAGCAGGATTTACCTCTATTCCTCTGTTTGATACAAGGAAACCCAACAATTTACCCGATTGCAGTCCAAAAGCGCATTTCTCTGGATTTAACTTCATATTATACCTGCGTAAAATATCAAAAGTAGTAGAGAGATGCTGGAAATGGTCTTGTGCTTGTGTTGATTTTACCAACATATCATTAATATAGACTTTCATCGTCTTTCCAAGATGTTCTTGGAACATTTTAGTCACTAACCTTTGATAGGTGGCTCCAGCGTCTTTTAAGACAAAAGGCATAACTTTATAATAGTAAGTCCCCCTATTTGTAATGAAGGAAGTTTTTTCCTAATCTGAGGGGTTAATTTTAATATGATTATAACCAGAATATGCATCTAAGAAGCTCAATAATTCATGACCTGCTGTGGCATCAATCATTTGATCTATATGTGGCAATGGGAATGAATCTTTGGGGCATGCTTTATTTAAGTCAGTATAATATATGCATACTCTCCACTTGCCATTCTTTTTAGGTACTACACCGAAGTTGTGACAGTACCTAGCACTGCTTGCTAGGCAAGCCAACAATTTCACAATATCAATGAACTCAACAAACAGAACTTAATAATCTCAATAGTAGAAATATCTAAGAAAACAACGATAACACTACTACAACCATCTGAATGATCTGGTGTCAACAAGTACATGAGCACTACAAATATCTCAAAATACATGGCCAAATTTTCAATACAAATTGGCTGAATGATAGAACAATGAAATCAGAAATTAAAGGAAGATAACTTCAAGGTTTGTGAATGACATGCAGCCAGTTAGGGTATGTCACCTCTCATATCGAACCAATTTTCAAGAGTTTCTGTACCTCTTTGTCGATCACTTGGTTCTTGAATGGTCCTTGATTTCCTTTATTCTTATTAACAGGTACAAAGGATAGATCTTCATTTAGTTTATGAGTCATCACTTCTAGTGGGATGCCTGTCATATCTGAGTGGGACCACGCAAAGCGGTCTGCGTTAGCCTTTAAATAATCAATTAACTTACCTCTTCGAGCGGGGCCTAGCATCGTGCCTATATACACTTTCTGCTCAGGCTTTTGTTCAGATAATGGAACAGCTTTGAGCTCCTCCGTAGTTGTTTTGATGTGCTCATCTTCCTCCGGTTCACGAATGACGTCCAATTTGGAATCTGCATCTGTGTGGTATAGTACACCTTCCGTGGTAACCTGATTCTCCTCCTCATAAGTATTTTCTTTTGTACTTGTTTCAACAATAATACCTTTCGTACCTATTTGGGTAGTAGTTTCTTCCATGCCTGTTTGGGCTGTGTTACCTGTTTGGGAGATTCCCTTATCTCGTAATTCTTCCACCTCTATTTTCTTATTATAGTGTACCACATAGTTCATACAGTCTGCTGATCGCCTTTGATTTGTTGAATCCCCCATTCAGAGGGGAATTTAATTACCTGATACAACGTGGAGGGTATCGCTTTCATGTCGTGGATCCATGGCCTTCCCATGATCACGTTATAAGCCATGTCAGTGTCGATGACTTGTAACCTGGTACTTTTGATCACCCCCTGAGCATAAGTGCTAAGATCAATTACTCTTTTTGTTATACCATAGAGTAATCAAACCCTGATATGGCTCGTGCTCTTAGGATTACTTGATTTCCCCAATAGCATTTCTTCCACCACTCTTAGCAAAATGATATTGACTAAACTGCCTGGATCAATCAATACTCTTTTTACGTTAGTGTCATGAATAAGTAAAGATATTACCAGAACATCATTGTGCAGAAACATTAATCCGCCGATATCTGAATCATCGAAGGTTATATTGTCTTCTTCCATATTTTCACGAGCCCGTTTTCCATGTGTAATTGTGAACTTTGTGGTTGTTTTGCAGATCACTCCGTTTACTTCTTCACCTTCATGTATCACGTTGACGGTTCATTTTGGAGACTCCGGCCTGTTCCTCATATATGCATGTTTACCTTTATCACTAAACAATTCTGTTAAATAGCCCTGTTTTAATAAATTTTCTACTTCACCTTGTAAAAATCTGCAATCCGCAGTTTTGTGCCCATGATCATTGTGGAATTCACATGAGTGATCTGGGTTTCTTCTACTTGGATTTGACCGCATCTCTTTGGGCCACTTAACCTTGTCTCCCATGTTCCTCAATATTGAGACAAGTTCAGTAGTACTTACATTAAAGGTATGATCCCCAATTTGAGTACTACCTCTAGGTCGTTCATCTCGATCTTTTCTAGATCTAGACGAGGATAAAACTACATCTCTTCCTTGTGGTCTATAGTCCGACCTAGTGTTTTCAAACCTGGGGCGGATATCGGGTCCCGAGGGTCCTAAGTAAGGATCGTACCTGTTTTTACCTGATCTTCTATCCGATTCAGGACGTCTGGATCTGGAATGATCTTCATCTCTCGAACGAGGAATGATATCTTCTTCTATTCTGAGCTTAGTAATGTACATGTTATATACATCGTTCAATGTTGTAGTGGGGAATTCTCTTAGACTTTCCTTAAGTCGTCTCGTGGCTTCTGAGATTTTATCATTTAGGTTGCTTGCAAATGCCGTGGCTGCCCAACTATCAGGCACCCTGGGTAACTGCATTCTTTCTCGTTGAAACCTGTCTACAAACTCACGGAGTAGTTTCGTGGCTCCTTGTTTTATTTTGAATATGTATTCCATTCTCTTCTCAACTTTTTTTGCACCAGAGTGTGCTTTTATAAACGAATCTGCAAGCTCAGCAAAAGAATCAATAGATATTTTAGGGAGAAGAGAATACCAGGTTAGGGCCCCTTTGGTAAGTGTTTCCCCAAATTTTTTGACAAGGACTGATTCAATCTCTTGTTTTCTTAAGTCGTTGCCTTTTACCCCAGTAGTGAAAGCAGTCACATGGTCACATGTGTCAGTTTTTCAATCATATTTGGGAATGTCAGGCATTTTAAACTTCTTGGGTATAGGCAAGGGTGCCGCACTTGTCTTCCGAGGTTGTTGAGAATATCTATCAACATCAATGCCTTTGATGATAGGTGGTACTCCAGGAATTTGTTCGATGCGATCATTCTGCTCCTTCATCTGTTTCTGCATGGTTAGCAGTAAATTTTGTAATTATGAGTTATTAGATATACCTGGTCTCGTTTCGAGGGATTCATTAGGAGTATCTCCTCTTCCTGAGTTTGCCAACCCAGATTGAGGATTTTCCACGGTGATGGAGTCATTGGGGGGTGGCGTCGGCGGTGTAGGTAACACTGTCGGTAATCCTCTCACAAATTCTTGCAAAGCTTGGCTCACATACTCTGCAATCATTTGATTTACACGATCTTGTTCTAAAGTTTGATCATTATCACCATTGTTGTTACTGGATCTTTCTGGGGATTGTTCCCTTGAACGATGTGGGTTTCCTGAAGGCGATGGAACTGGGGTTCCACTCCTTTGCTGGTTGTTGTCGTTGGAGTTTGACATAGTTCAGAGGATATCACTTGAAAAGCAAACAAAGATTATCAGATTCCCGGTAACAGAACCAATTTGTTTAACCAAAGAATTAGACCCTTTAAATAAAGCTTATTTCTAAGATGAATACGGGTTACTGATAATCAAGGAAATGGAGAAAAATGAATAATGGATAATATTGCAGAAATATAGAAAATCGAAATCAATTATCTTCGAGAATCAGATGCCTTTACAAGCTGTATTCCCCTTCTTTATATAGGAGATTCTTATAACATACAACTCTTGCTATGGTTGCTCATTAATGACTAATTATGACATTAATGAGGCGTTACAAAGGATAACAGTAATTGGGATATGGTTACATAACATTCGAGTAATCAATTGTGGGTCTTTGAATCTGCCTGTAGCTTTGTCTAGATTCATTCTGACCGTGCCTCTCTCCTATTTTGATCAAGTTTAGTTTCCCGTGGCTGATAAGTTCGAGGGTATACTGAACTGTGCCTCTTTGTACCGTACCTCTTCAAAGGATCACATCCAGCTGTCGTGTTTTCCTGTGTCAACGTGACTGACTGAGTTGTCAAAACCTGGCTTACGTGTGATACTCTTTTTTACCAGTACAGTATGATTGTAGTAATATGAAGATATTCAATCTTCCTTTTTATATATAGTCTCAATATGCCAATCACTTGGGCTTATACATTTAAAACTCAAAAGTTTCTTTTAAGACTTACTACAATATCAATGTCATGAACAATTTTATTCGTCCGGGTAGTAACAAATTAGATCTGCCGGAGCTCTTAATTGATTTTGTACTACAAGATCTTTTATTACATCATCCATATGATGAATGCCTCCTTCACGGAGATAATTATATCATAATAATTGTCATGGTCAAAATCATCATAAGCAAAATCATTTCTTGCTTTTAATTTTGCCTTTAGTAACTTTTATAAGGCATGCCAAAATATTTTTGGTGTATCACATGTACGCGATCAATGACATATTCATGTAACCACACAATTGTCACACCTCCTTTTTTCCGAGGGGATAAGGAGTTTTTCCAATTTAAGTGACATTATCGAAATGGGACTATTTAATTAATCAGGTTTGCCACTTGGGATAATTTATGGTGTCTCAAGTCACCGATTTATTTTAAAATCCCAAATCGAGGAAAATTGACTCTTATTTTTGGTCTGCGAACAAAGAAGACCAGGTAAGAAATTCTGTTAATCCGGGAAAAGGTGTGAGGCACTCCCGAGTTCCGTGATTTTAGCACGGTCTCTTAACTATTAATAATTGGCCTAATTATCTGATTTATTACATATTTGAAACCTATTGTGCATTTTTACCTTTTAAAACCGCTTTTAGTATTTATGGAATTTGTTTGAACAAGTCGCCATATCGTGCACTCGTTGTTTTTGTACATATTACAAATCTCTCCACGTGAAACACACCCTCGATTTACAACCTGTTAATTTTATTATTATTCAAAGTTATGGTCGGGTCACATGAAATGCACACCCGAATTGGGATTTATGTATTGTGACCATGCCACGGGAATCGTACCCATAATCATGATGATTCATTTAATTAACGCGCCTAAAGAAAGCTACAATATTACTGCATTTGTTCATTATTCTTCCTAAATTTTGAGATTATTGTAAGGCGAAAAGTTATGGAAGATTATGGGAGCTATTTAAACAATTATCTATTATGTAAAATAAGCCAACTTACCTATGTAACGACCCGACCGGTCGTTTTGAGAATTTAAGATCCATTCGGTGGCATAAGGTCTTGAACAAATTCACATTGTGTATAGCAACCTGTGTGCATGGTTGGATTCAGTTACCGGAAGATTCAGAGTCGAATTGGAAAACAGATTCTAGTTTTGGAAGTTTAAGCAGTGAAATTTTACCAGAATTTGACTTTTTGTGCAAACACCTCCGGAATAAGTTTTGGATAATGTCAATAGCTCCGTATGGTGATTTTGGATTTAGACGCGCGTCCTGATTTGGATTTGGAGGTCCGTAGAATAATTTGAGGCAATTAGGCGAAAAGTTGGAAAATTCGAAGTTTGGAAATTGGAGAAGTTTGACCCATAGTTGGATTTTGTGATATCGGGGTCGGAACGTGATTCTAAGAGTTGGAATAACTCCGTTATGTAAATTGGATGTTGTCTACAAAATTTGGCGTCATTCCGGGTTGAATTGATAGGTTTCGACATGCGTTTTAGAAGTTAAACGATTGAAAGTTCATAAGCTCGATTTATGGTGTGATTCGTAGTTTCATCGTGGTTTGATGTGGTTTGAGACCTCGAGCGTGTCCGTGTTAGGGTATAGAACTTGTTGTTGTGCTTGGACGGGGTCCCGAGGGCCCCAGGTGCGTTTCAGACGAGTTTCAGATGGTTTTCCATGGGTTTAAGAGGTCTGAGTTCTGGTGTAATCGCACCTGCGGACCTTGGACGCAAGTGCGAAGAAGGTGGTGCAGGTGCGAGAGGAGCTGGGCTGGGCAGTCTCTGCAGATGCGGAGAAATGTTGCGCACGTGCGGTGCCGCAAGAGCGGATTCTTGAGCACAAAATCAGAGTGGAGCGCAGGTGCGGTTGGTCATGCGCACCTGCGGTTGCGCAGAAGCGACTATTTTCTTCACAGGTGCGGTCACGCCTGGGCAGATAGTTTATATTCGAGGGTTTGCCATTTTCTCCATATTTTGATTTGTAGAGCTCGGTTTTGAGCGATTTTTGGTGAGTTTTTCAAGCAATTAGATTGGATAAGTGTTCTTCACCTAGTATTTAATATATTCCATGATTTTGTGTTTTTTTTTGTCATTAAAATTGTGTTTTGGTTGTGGAAAAATGATGGGTTTTGAATAAAACTTCTAAAATGAAATATCATGATTTGAGGGACGAAATGATATCGGAATTTGATAATTTTTGTATGGTTGAACTCATATCGGAATGGGTATTCTGATTTTTGTTAAATTTGTCGGGTTCCAAGATGCGGGCTCGAGGGTCGGATTTTGGATCCACTTTTGGATTTTGTTAAAGATTTAGACTTTATGATCCGGGATAGTTTCTCATAAGTTTTATGTGTTCTTTGAAGTTATTTTAGTTGGATTTGAGCCGTCTGGAGGTCTTTCCACCCGAGGAGTTCATTTTAGAGTACCAGGTTGTCGTCTTTGAGGTAAGTATCTTGCCTAACCTTGTGCGGGGGAATTACCTTTTAGGATTTGAGTATTCTATGTTGATTGTAGTCTGTGTACGCAAAGTAACGAGTGCCTGCTCGGACTTATTTGTGGAAAGTTGACTTTTTAGGTCCTTATATTCACCGTGTATGAAGTTGTTTTTGATATGTTTGCGTTCCTATTTGCTAGTTTCACCTCTACATGCTGTAATTAGAGATATTGCTTTAGGATTCCCTCTTACTGTCTAGTTGAAGCTCATTTGACTTAACTGAAGATTTTACCTCTTCTACCGTCATGCTATATTTTTCCATAAACTGCCTATCTTTTAAATTATTATCTCATCCTATAATTGTTTAGCCTTAATTGGAGTTTCGATTATCTTCTGCTTCTTATCTTTAATTGAATTGTTGAATATCTTTCATAATTGCTCAACCTCAAAAGGATTTTAGATAACCTCTATCTTAAATGACTTGCCTTTATTTGAAGCTATTTGACTCGTGTTGGCTTCTTATTGTTGATTTGAATATTGTGGATTCGTTGCTACGTTTTTGCTTTCCCTGGTTAAGTTGTTCTCTTTACGCCTAGCATTCTTTTTCGTGATTATTCCTTGTGGACGAGTTCTACCGCTTCTTTGTGATTTAAAGTTCTTGTATTGATTTGCTCGCCATACTTTGTATTACTGTCATTGTTGCTTTGTACTTGTTGTGGTGATGTACGATTTTCTGTGGTGCTATAACTGTTGTCTTTGTTGGTTGCGCTACATATTTGCTTTGGAACTACAGACGTATTCCGGGAGATCTCCATGTACTGCATATTTATTTTGAGACTACAGACGTATTCCGGGAGATCCCCTTGTACTACATATTTATTTTGGGGGTACAGACGTATTATGGGAGATCCCCCTGTACTGCATATTTATTTTGGGACTACAGATGTATTCCGGGAGATCCCCATGTACTGCATATTTATTTTGGGACTATGGACGTATTCCGGGAGATCCCCCAACACTGCATATTTATTTTGGGACTATTGACGTATTCCGGGAGATCCCCCAGCACTGCATATTTATTTTCGGACTACAGACGTATTCCGGGAGATCCCCTGTACTGCATAAAAAATTCGGGACGGGATCCCGGTAGATTCCCCTGTTGATATATCAGTGTTCAGAGCTGTTAATCCTCTATGCTTAGGTGTCATAGGGTGACATATACTCAAAGGATATTTACTTGAAGGGTGGTAGTTGAAAATTAATTATTTAGAAGAAACTATGTTTGAAGAATATTTATTTGAAAAGTATATTTAAAGAACATTTATCTTGAAGAAACTATGTTTGAAGGACATTTATTTGAAAATCATTTATATCTTGAAAGAACTGTATTCGAAGGACATTTATTTGGAAAGTTCATATTTGAAAAGTAATTATCTTGGAAGAACTACGTTTGAAGGATATTTATTATAAAGTTTATATTTGAAGGAAGTATATTTCAAAAGAATTTCCCATTGGAAAGGATTTTATTCTAAAGACCTCAATTTAAAACTTATGGGTGAAAGTTTACACTTGAAGGATTTGACTGATTTATTGGGGTTATTGGCTAAGGCCTGATGTGGAAACTATTGTGGTGCTGAGTTGCTATTTGTCCTTATTGTATTGTGATTTTCGGATTTGGGCTGTGTTCCCGTCCATCCTACTGTGTCTTATTATGGTGTTCCGCTATTTCTTGCTGTTTTTCCTTCCTTATTGTAGTTTCTATGTTGTTAGCCATATCGTGTAGTCATTAGATAGATGCCATGTTCTGTCATTCCTATACTTATGCTTGTTCAGTTTATTAGACCAGTGGGTGGCTTGACTAGTCCTCATTACTACTTCACCGAGGTTAGTCTTGATACTTACTGGGCACCGTTGTGGTGTGCTCATACTACATATTTGCATATTTTTGTGCAGATCCAGGTATTGATCATTAGTAGCTGTGCGGATTCTTGCTGAGGAGACTCAAGGTAAACCTTTCGTCGCGTTCGCAGGCTTCAGAGTCACCTTCCTATTTTGTATTTACACCGTTTTTACTTCTAAACAATTGTAATTAGAAGTTGTAGTAATATCTATAGAGCTTATGACTTGTACTAACGGTTTTGGGAATACAAATTCTGTAAAGATTTCTATATTGAGACTGTTAAATTTTCTTTATTTTTTTACTGTTATTCAACAAATCTTAGGCTTACCTAGTCCCTAAGACTAGGTGCATCACGATACCCAACTGAGGGAAAATTTGGTCGTGTCGTTCTACTTCAAACCAAAACTTAATAACCCAAATAGATATTAAAGGATAAGAACAAACTAAGGCCCATACACATTAATAAAAATAGAAACTATCAATATCAAAGGGCCAACGTAGTTTTGTTCATCTCACATTAACATAATTAAACGGGTAAATCCACGAAGCACCGCTAAAGCTAGCCAAAGTACAAAATTTATTTTAAAGTATAAGAGAATGGACCTTTATGAATAAAGATGAAAATTTGCAACTCAATCGGAACAACAAAGAAACAATCGTTGGACTAAAATGCCGAAATTGCGAACCGGAACCTCGAATCGACACCGAAAAACTCGAAACCCAAACTCGAAGCTAATACTGCTTTTTTTCTCTTTGTCCTCAGATAATCGCCTTTTCTGAAATCAGAAAACAAAAGAAGAGGACCCTCGTTTTTTCCAAATTCTGCCCGAAAATTTCCCAAACTTTTTCCTTTTTCTTCTCTTTGTTACTCTTATTTGCAGTTGAAGAATAGAGTTTATGAGCTGCTTGTTTCCAAAAGAGATTTGTGGCCTTAGCCGGAATTTGGCTTCAATTTTTGGGCCTTTGTAATTTGTTGAATTTGAGTCGTGGTCTATCACATATGTACAATATGTACCTTGGTTATCTATGTGATTCTAACACACATTCAGGTCCAAGAACACGACATACAACTGCCCCTCTTTGCTTGGAAACACGAAGAGTTTTCGGAGCCAATAACAATAAGCAACATAATTGATTTACGACCCGACACTTATTCAAAACGAAACAAAGATGGACAAAAGATTGTGACCGAGCCCTAGTATCTGAGCTGCCTACATATAATTGGCTATAAAGGAATCAGGCCACGTGTAGTTCAGAGGTGAATGAAGTGATGGAATATGTGGAGAGTCGAGTGAGGTTCCGTCGAGGTTCCGGTCCGCGGTTACTGTTATTACATCAGAATTAAAATCTAAAAGAAGTAAACAAACCTATCAGTTATGAGTTACAAGATTCCTATCTATAAGTCTTCTGAAGCTTAGTATTGATTCTTGAATGGTTCTCCATGCAGAATTTTGATTTGGACTTGATGCTTGCTAGCTGCAGGTGCTAGTTCATTTTTCTTCAGCTTTTCGGATCACGACGGGACATGCAAAGCTCGTGACTTCAGTCATGTCTTGAGAAATTCATATCTTTCATCTGCTTCTGCATTTTGGATTCACTTTTTTTTTAATTATGGATTGAGACTTCTTCTTTTGGTCATCTCGGATTGTCGACTCGCATTCTTGAGGCGAGCTTCTGCTACTTCTAACTTGAATTGAATTCTGAAATGACTTCCCTCGTTTTTGAGGTGGGCGCCTGACAATGACTTGAACTTGAAATGAATTCCCTCATTCTCCAAGTGGGCGCCTGCTACTACAGCAAAATGGAAAAAACAAAAGAAACTTTTTCTGCCCCAGTTTGAACTAGGAAGATTTGTGAGTTATTAGCAGAACTATAAATCACCTATGCTATTGATTAAGGATGCAATGATGAGAAAATTGAAGACTCGACTAGGATGTGCGTCTCCTGTGAGTAAAAACAAAGAAAATATCGACTAGTAAATGCGTCAGCTAAACAAAACTGAATGACCCAGACTAGAAAGTGCATCTCCTACAGATGAAACTTGAATGAATCAAACTAGGAAATGCGTCTCCTAGGGGTGAGACATGAATGAATCAAACAAGGAAGTACGTCTCCTTGGGGTGAAACTTGAATGAACCAAACTAGGAAGTGCGTCTCCTAACGGTGAGACATGAATCAATCAAACTAGGAAGTGCATATCCTAGGGGTGAAACTTTAATGAACCAAACTAGGAAGTGAATCTCCTAGGGTTGAACTTAAATGGCCCAAACTAGGAAGTGCGTCTCCTAGGGGTGAAATCTCAATTTAGGAAGTGCGTCTCCTAAAAGTATATCCTGAAAAAGCAAAACTAGGAAGTGCGTCTCCTAGGGTCGAAACTTCAATGACTCAAACTAGGAAGTGCGTCTCCTAGGAATGAGCTTAAATGACCGAAAATAGGAAGTGCGTCTCCTAGGGGTAAAATCTCAATTTAGGAAGTGTGTATCCTAAAACAAAAATATAACTTGAAAGACCCAGACTAGGAAGTGTGTCTCCTAAGGGGGAAACTTGAATGAATCAAACTAAGAAAGGTGTCTCCTAGGGGTGAGACATGAATGAATCAAACTAGGAAGTGCATCTCCTAGGGATGAAACTTGAATGAACTAAACTAGGAAGTGCGTCTCCTAGGGATGAACTTAAATGAACCAAACTAGGAAGTGCGTCTCCTAAGGGTGAAACTTGAATCAACAAAACTAGGAAGTGCGTCTCTTAAGGGTGAGACATGAATGAATCAAACTAGAAAGTGTGTATCCTAGGGGTGAAAATTGAATGAACCAAACTAGGAAGTGCGTCTCCTAGGGCTGAACTTAAATGACCCAAACTAGGAAGTGCATCTCCTAAGGGTGAAATCTCTATTTAGGAAGTGCGTCTCCTAAAAGTATATCCTGAAAAACCCAGACTAGGAAGTGTGTCTCCTAGGGGCGAAACTTCAATGACTCAAACTAGGAAGTGCATATCTTAGGAATGAACATAAATGACCCAAACTAGGAAGTGCGTCTCCTAGGGATAAAATCTCAATTTAGGAAGTGCGTCTCCTAAAACAAAAATATAACTTGAAAGACCCAGACTAGGAAGTGCGTCTCCTAGGGGTAAATCTCAATTTAGGAAGTGCGTCTCCTAAAAGTATGTCCTGAAAGACCCCGAATAGGAAGTGCGTCTCCTGGGGCGAAAATTCAATAACTCAAACTAGGAAGTGCGTCTCCTAGGAATGAACTTAAATGACCCAAACTAGGAAGTGCGTCTCCTAGGGGTAAAATCTCAATTTAGGAAGTGCGTCTCCTAAAACAAAAATATGACTTGAAAGACCCAGACTAGGAAGTGCGTCTCCTAGGGGTGAAATCTCAATTTAGGAAGTGTGTCTCCTAAACTAAAAATATAACTTGAAAATCCGGCCTAGGAAGTGCGTCTCTTACGGGTGAAACTTCAATGACTCAAACTAGGAAGTGCGTCTCCTAGATGTGAATCGTGAGACTGAGCTTGAGGAAAACTATAAACTAAGCTTGACTAGACTAAATATTGACCTTATTCTCCAGGCAGGACCCCTAAACTTAATGAAATCTAAGACTAATATCTTAAGGAAACTAAAAACTGACCTTATTCTCCAAGCGAGACACCTGAGCTCAAGGAAAGCCAAAGGTTCCTCTCAACTAGGGAAAATGCTTAGGAGATATGGTTCTTCTCAACTAGGAAAAATGCTAGAAGATGTGATCTTTTCAATAGTCTTTACGTAAGCAGAATTGGGGGCATTACACCTAAAAAATTCAAGCTTCCAAGCTCTGATTGGGACACAATATTCGTCCCTGTTTCAAACAAAGAAAACTTGTGAGTTTAAGGCCTTGACCTTGAAGGTGACTGCTTCTACACTTGCCCTAATAACTTTGACTTCAACTTGGAAGACCTTTCCTGTTATTGACCAATTATTTTCTGTCAACCCTTATCACAGAAAAAACCTCCGATCCATTCGAGCCCAATATCCTCTATCTGTTGAACTTTGCTCATGAATTGACATTTACAGAACCTTTGCATTTCACATGAATTCCAAAGCACGTTGGTTGTTACCAACTTAGTGTGCATACTGTTCTTTCCTGACTTATGCAGCTTTGATATGTTAGCCAGATTCCGTTTTGTGTAATTGGAAAGCTGGTAGCAAATTTTGAATTCAGTTCTCACTTGTTTTGACCAAACGGACTCAAAAAGAGAACGTGAACAGATGAAAAGGAATAGAGTAAGGGACGGTCACGACCCAAATTCCCAACACACGGGATCGTGATGGCACCTAACACCATACTTGCTAGGCAAGCCAATGTTAGAACTTAATTAACCATTTTCTTTTAACAATTTTCTTAAACACAAAAGAACAATTTTAAAGATAAATTGAATCTAATATTTCCCAATAAGTAACTTCATGAATAATAATAATAACCGAATAAATACGCCTAACCTCGAATAAAATATATATAGCCATAAGCCCACCCAGGGTTTGGTGTCACAATTCACAAACTACTAAGAATACTACAAATAATGGGCTGAAAGAAGTATATATGTCTGTTTCGAATGAAACAAAACATCAACTAAATAGTGTAGAGAAGACTCCAGGAGTCTGCGGACGCCAGCAGATCTACATCTTGTCTCCAATAAAAATGCACAGCTACGACCCAAACTTAACTCTGGCTGGTATCTGGATCTGCACAAAAGAGTGTAGAGTGTAGTATTAGTACAACCGACCCCCTTTACTGAGTACGTGTCGAGCCTAACCTCGACGAAGTAGTGACGAGGCTACGGCGGGAACAATATATAATAAAGCAAGAAAGAAATTCCAAACTAAACAAAACAATAGTCTGTAGCAATAAATAAAATAACTCAGCCAACTTTTCCAGGTCTCAGCAATAACCAATTCTCACATAAGTTTCCAAATTTCCACTATAAAATGATCGTAAGTGCATAATATGAAAAATAGTAAATTAAAACAGTAAGTTTTACAAATATTTGTATTTAAATAATTAAAACATAGCCCTTGACGCTCCTTGTTGCGGTGTCACGACCCAAAATCCAACACAGGTCGTGATGGCGCCCAACACCGGAGTCAGGCAAGCCAACCGTTTTTTACTAGTGAGATTATCCTTATTTAACATACCAACGCCACATATTTCCAAAGTTTTAAGCTTAGATCATTTAAATAAAAATGGAAACATTAACCAACTTAAGTAAATACAGTCAAGATGATCGTGATCCAATATATATAGTCCCAAATTAAAAGTATACTATGTGCGTGCCAGGAACTAGTGTCACAAGTCGACAGGAGAACTAGTAAAATATACAAAAGATGATACAAGCTGTACTGCTGTTTGAGAGAAGTAGACAGAAATAAACAAAAGATAGCTCCATAGCACTGCTGAGAATCGCCAAGGGAGGCAGCTCACCGTGGAGTCAGGTCCAGAATATACGTCAAGCTCCGATCGGATAACCAGAAACACCAGCCTCAGAACATGTACAATTAAGTACATAAGTGCAGCATGAGTACATAAATATATATGTACCCAGTGAGTATCCCGCCTAACCTCGAAGAGGTAGAGACGAGGGGTCGACATGACACTCACTAAGGTCCAACAATATAATTTAACAGAATGTAATGGAAACAGTAGGAATGCAAAGACAGTGAAGCAACGAGTATATATGTAAGATACTGAAATCCAGAAACAATACTGAGAATAAATAAAACAATTACCACTTCACTTTTTCCCCAAATATCTGTCAGATCAATATTTATGAAACTTAGTAAAAAATAAATCATATGCATGCAGGGTAAGGACAACAGACCGAAGACATAAGATATTCATGCCCGTGCACTGCCGAGGATCGAAGGGCCCGTACCAAAAGTGCACCTCTCCACAAAGTACTCACATCTATGCACTACCGAGGATCGAACGGCCCGTACCAAAAGTGCACCTCTCCACAAAGTACTCACATCTATGCACTGCCGAGGATCAAATGACCCGTACCAAAAGTGCATCTCTCAACCTCTCTATGCACTGCCGAGGATCGAACGACCCGTACCAAAAGCGCATCTCTCAATCCCTCTATGCACTGCTGAGGATCGAACGGCCCATACCAAAAGTGCATCTCTCAATCCGCCGTGGCGTATGTACCGTTCCCATAAGAGTGGGGGAAATCACACTTTGCTCGCGGAATGTAAATTGCGAAGCGGTCACATGCACATACATTATTCCTTTTTAAAAGAGAATACTTTTCCGTGAACAATTTCTTACAAGTTTTTCTCAAATTTCATAACTTCGGAGACATAAGCAACATGTAACATTAATTCATTAGGAACATAGTTCATATCAAGTAAAACACAAGGCATGATGTGGGCCTAACTACCCGTACATAATAGTAATAGTTGCTACGTACGGATTTCATCACTTTGTACGTACGTGGCCCCCCACAAATTATCACATATAGCATTTAAATCACATAGGGGGACAATTCCTCCTTACAAGGTTAGAAAGGAGACTCACCTCGTGTCGAATCTACCCCTCGGACCATGGATGCGCTCGAACTCCGAACTCTACACTCGAGGACTCGAAACTAGGCAAATACGGTACAATGATATCAATGCATGCTCAAAGTAGGGTAATTACCCTATTTTTCAATAATTCAACATTCTTGAAGAATTCCCAAAATCCAACCCCAGGCCCGCACATTCAATTTTTCGAAAATTCTCGAAGGAATCGCTCAACCGAAGCCTAAGGATCGTTAATATACGATTTCTACTTGAATTTATAGCAATAAATGGGTAATTCACCAATTTCTCAAGAACCCTAAATTACTACCAAATTCTTGATTTTTCAATGATTTAGTAGAGAGTTTAACTAGTAATTCATGTTTGAAACTAGTGTTAGAGTGGAATTTACTTACCTCTTTAGTAGTTAGATCGTGGAACCTCTTTCCCCAAGCTCCCAAGTCTCTAATGGTTGTGTAAAATGAAAGAAAGGGGTGAAATCCCGTGTTTTAAAGGAAACACACTGCCTGGCCTACAGGGGTTCCACACCTGCAGCTCGAGGACCGCACCTGCGAGCTGGGGCTCGCACCTGCGGAACTGGACGAGAAAGGCTGGGTTCGCACCTGCGGAGGGATGTCCGCTCCAGTGGTTTCGCTCCTACGGACTTTTGTCCGCACCTGCAAGAAAGAAGGACCTCACTTGGGGTCGCACCTGTGATGCTTGGGACCATAGGAGCGGTCCCGCACCTCCGACTGGGAAACCGCACCTGCGGCCACACCAGAACAGGTGCACCAACAACTATTTTGGCTGGTTTTTAGCCCCGTTGGGTGCCTGGGAGGCCCCTGGGCCCACTCGAGCCCTCGTCCAAATATGCCAACAAGTCCTAAATCATAATACGGGCTCGCTCGAGCCTTTGGAACACCGAAAAACGACGCTAAAACTCAAATCACACCTCAAAACCCCATGAACCAAACTTAAGAACTTTAAGTTTTTAGACTTCGCTAACAACGCGCCGAATCGACCTATACTACTCGGAATGACACCAAATTTTGCAGGCAAGTCATAAATTACATAACGGAACTATTCCCGATCTCGAAATTCCATTCGGACCTTGATAACACAAAAACACGTCCAAAACCACAATAGGAACTTAAGGAACTTCTTATTTCAATATTAGGCGCCGAAACTCTCCCGGGTCATCAGAAACCCATTCCGAGCATATGCCCGGGTCAAAAATCATCACTCGAAGCTACTGGAACCGACGAAACTTGATTCCGAGGTCGTTTACCCAAAATGTTGACCGAAGTCAAACTTGGCTTTAATGGCCAACCTTAAGGAACCAATTTTTGCTATAGCACTCTAAACACCTTCGAATCCCGGACCACCAGTCCCCGCAAGTCATAAATCATAAAAAGCCGCTTTTGGAAGTTTCATTTAGGGGAACGTGATCCGATAACGCAAAACGACCGGTCGGGTCATTACATTCTCCACCTCTTAAACGAACGCTCATCCTCGAACGGGTCTAGAATCATACCTGAAGTGCTGAATATGTGTGGATATCTGCTCCGCATGTCTTCCTAGGACTCCCAGGTCGCCTCCTCAACCGGATGGTCCTTCCTCTGGACCTTTACGGCAGAAACTCTCTTGGACCTCAACTGGCGATCCTATCTATCAATAATAGTAATTGGCTCCTCCTCGTAGCCCAACCTCTCATCCAACTGAATAGTGCTGAAATCAACCACGTGAGAGAAGTCGGCGTGGTACCTCCGGAGCATGGATACATGAAAAACTGGATGAACTCCTGGCAAACTGGGAGGCAAGGCCAGCTCATAAGAAACCTCCCCAACTCGCCTCAACACCTCGAATGGACCTATAAACCTCGGGCTCAACTTGCTCTTCTTCCCAAACCTCATAATACCCTTCATAGGCGAGATTTTCAACATGACCCTTTCTCCCTCCATAAACGATACATCACGCGCCCTATGATCCGCGTAACTCTTCTTCCTGGACGTGCTGTACGGAGCCTCTCCTGAACCAACTTCACTTTCTCCATGGCATCCCTTACCAGGTCGGTGCCATATAACTTAGCCTCGCCAGGCTCAAACCACTGGATAGGAGAACGACATCGCCGACCATACAAAGAATCAAATGGTGCCATCTCAATGCTGGACTGATAACTATTATTGTAAGCAAACTTGGCCAAAGGCAAGAACTGGTCCCACTGACCTCCGAAGTCAATCACACATGCCCTAAGCATGTCCTCCAATATCTGAACTGTATGCTCCGACTGACCATCAGTCTGAGGGTGAAATGATGTACTGAGGTCTATCTGGGTGCCTATCTCACTATGCAATGCTCTCCAGAAGTGCGATGTGAACTGAGGACCTCGATCTGATATAATGGACACCGACACACTATGCAACCGGACTATCTCCCGAATGTAGATTTGGGCCAACCTCTCAGAAGTATGTGTAGTAGCTACTGGAATGAAATGCGCCGATCTATCCACAATGACCCAAACTACGTCCACCTTCTGCAAAGTCCGAGGAAACCCAACCACGAAATCCATAGCGATGCGCTCCCATTTCCACTCATGAATGGGCATCTGCTGAAGTAGGCCTCCTGGCCTCTGGTGCTCATACTTCACCTGCTGGAAATTAAGACACGTAGTCACATACTCCACAATGTCCTTATTCATCCACCTCCTGCAGAATTGCTGCTTCAAGTCACGATACATCTTCGTAGCACTAGGATGAATAGAATACCGAGAACTGTGTAGAATACCGAGAACTGTGTGCCTCAAATGCGCCGATCTATCCACAATGACCCAAACTGCGTCCACCTTCCGCAAAGTCCAAGGCAACCCAACCACGAAATCCTTAGCGATGCGCTCCCATTTCCACTCATGAATGTGCATCTGCTGAAGTAGGCCTCCTGGCCTCTGGTGCTCATACTTCACCTGCTGGAAATTAAGACACCTAGTCACATACTCAACAATGTCCTTATTCATCCGCCTCCTGCAGAATTGCTGCTTCAAGTCACGATACATCTTCGTAGCACTAGGATGAATAGAATACCGAGAACTGTGTTCCTCCTCTCCCTCAGGCCATCAACATTAGGAACACATAAGCGGCCCTGAAGTCTCAGAACACCATCCTCGCCAATAGTAGCCTCTTTGGACCTACCCTGAACCACTGTCCCCCGAAGCTCCGCTAAGCACAGATCATAGAACTGCCAGGCCTTAATATCCCCCAATAACGAAGACTGAGCAACCACATGTGCTAAAACGTGACGAGGCTCTGAAAGGTCTAACCTCACGAGGCGATTGGCCAAGGATTGAATGTCTAAGGCTAGAGGTCTCTCCTCTGCTGCAATATAAGCCAAGCTACCCATACTCTCCGCCTTCCTGCTCAAAGCATCTGCTACCACATTTTCCTTGCCCGAGTGATAAAGAATGGTGATATCATAATCTTTCAACAACTCAAGACATCTTCGCTGACTCCAATTAAGATCCTTCTGTTTGAACAAGTGCTGCAAGCTACAGTGGTCTATATAAAGCTCACAGGACACTCCATACAAGTAGTGCCTCCAAATTTTAAGAGCGTGAACAATCGCCGCCAACTCCAAATCGTGCACAAGGTTATTCTTATCATGAACCTTCAGCTGGCGTGAAGCATAAACAATAACTCTCCTATCCTGCATCAATACACAACCCAAGCCAACGCGTGAAGCGTCGCAATATACTGTGTACATCCCAGAACCAGAAGGCAATACTAGAACTGGTGCTGAGGTCAATGTTGTCTTGAGCTTCTGAAAGCTCGCCTCACACTCGTCAGACCATCGAAACGGGGCATTCTTCTAAGTCAATCTAGTCAATGAAGCTGCAATAGAAGAGAAATCCTACACAAATCGGCGATAATAGCCTGCTAGGCCCAAAAAGCTCCTGATCTCTGTAGCTGAAGTAGTACACGACCAACACTGAACTGCCTCGATCTTCTAAGGATCAACCTTGATACCCTCTCCGGATACCACATGCCCTAAAAATGCCACGAAATCCAACTAAGACTCACACTTGGAGAACTTAGCATATAGCTTCTGTTCTCGCAAGGTCTGGAGCACAACTCTCAAATGCTGATCGTGATCCCCCAGGCTACGTGAGTAAATCAAAATGTCATCAATGAAGACAATGACAAAGGAATCAATATACGACCTGAACACCCTATTCATCAGATCCATGAATGCTGCTGGGGCATTAGTCAAGCCAAAGGACATCACCAGGAACTCATAATGGCCATATCTCGTACGAAAAGCAGTCTTCGGAACATCTGAAGCCCGAATCCTCAACTGATGATACCCCGATTGCAAATCAATCTTAGAAAACACAGGAGCACCCTGCAACTGGTCAAACAAATCATCGATGCGCGGCAAGGAATACCTTTTCTTAATGGTAACCTTGTTCAACTGGCGGTAATCAATACACATCCTCATAGACCCATCCTTCTTCTTCACAAATAAAACTGGAGCACCTGACGGCGATACACTCGGTCTGATGAACCCATTAGCTAACAACTCATCAAGCTTCTCCTTCAACTCCTTCAACTTTTTCGGGGCCATACGGTACGGAGGAATAGATATAGGCTGGGTGTCTGGAGCTAAATCAATGCAGAAATCAATATCACGGTCCGGAGGCATGCCCGGAAGATCCGAAGGAAATACATCTGTAAACTCTCGAACCACTGGCATTGATTCAATCGTTGGAGACTCGGCGATGGTGTCCCGCACATAAGAAAAATTGGCTAGACAACCTTTCTCGACCATATGTCGAGCCTTCAAGAATGAAATAACCCGGCTGGCTGCACTAACTGAAGAACTCCTCCACTCCAGCCTAGGCGACTCGAGCATGGCTAAAGTAATTGTCTTGGCATGGCAATCAAGCACAGCATGATAAGGAGATAGCCAATCCATGCCTAGAATAACCTCAAAATCAACCATGTCGAGCAATAAAAGGTCAGCTCTGGTCTCGAACCCAAAGAACGTGATCACACAAGACCGATACAGCCGGTCTACCTCTACAAAATTGCCCACAGGAGTGGACACATATATAGGAGATCCCAATGACTTAAGAGAAACATACAAAAAAGGAGAAAATAGGGCTGAAACATATGAATAAGTGGATCCTGGATCAAACAATACTGGAGCCTCTCTACCACATACTCAGATAATACCTGTGATCACGGCGTCTGAGGCCACTACATCTGATCTTCCCGGAATAGCATAGAATCTGGCTGGAGTACCGGAAGACTGGGCCCCACCAGAGTAAACATGAGCTGCCTGACCTCCCCCTTACTGGCCTCCACCTGTAGGACGACCCCTGCCGACATGTCCTTCACCTCTAGGTGGCCAGACTGCTGGTGCCAGACCCATCGGCTGATAGCCCTGCTGTGCGGCCTTGCCCCGATACTTGGGACACTGCCTCCTCATATGACCTGGCTCTACACACTCATAACAACTCCCTGGTGGTATAGTCTGTTGCCCCGAAGAAGATCCCTGAAGGGCCGGAGGGCGATGAGAGCCCTCAGGCATTGCACTGAAATGAGGATCTGAGGATCTCGGATGACTGGGATAACCACTGTGTGAAATCTGAATGGCTGGAGGAAGGTAGGAACGCTCTGGCATGGCGCTGAAATGAGGCCTCGTTGGAACACCTTGGGGAGGTGGTGGAGGTGCTGAATATAAAGGCCTTCTAGGCTGACCACTTCTATACTGACCCCTGCCCCTATCTGGGGCGCCTCTGAAATCTCTTGAAAACATATCCCTCTTGTTCTGCTGACCATACTCCCTGCTCCTCGACCGATAACCCTCGATCCTGCGAGCAATCTCCACTACGAGCTGATAAGGGGTACCCATCTCCACCTCTCGAGCCATGGTGGATCTAATACCTGGATGCAACCCTGCTACAAACCTTCGCACTCTCTCAGTATCGGTGGGCAATATCATAAGAGCATGGTGTGACAACTCTAAAAATCTGACCCTCTGTCACGGACATCTGCCCCTACTCTAACCGCTCAAACTGACCACGTAGCTCTTCCCTCTCAGAGGGTGGAATATATCTTTCCAAGAACATCTGTGTGAACTGCTCCCAAGTGAGAGTAGGAGAATCTGCTGGCCTGCTGAGAATATAAAACTACCACCACCTACGAGCTCTGCCCTCTTACTGGAATGTGGTGAAATACACTCCATGGGACGTTAGGATCCCCATGTTGTGCAGTTTGTCCCTGCACCTATCAATGAAGTCCTGGGCATCCTCACCTCGCTCACCCCCCATGACTGGAGGGCGAAATCGAGTCCATCTGTCTAACATCTTCTGCTGATTTCCATCCGCAGCTGGTCTGGGCTCCAGTGCTGCTACTACAGGCTGGGTACCACCCATGGGCAGTGTACCTGGGGTGTGATGTAATGCTGTTGTCGGTCCTGCGGCTTGGGAAGTAGGGGTCTGGGCTCCCCCTCCCGCCTGAGAAGTGGCAGGATCTGCTGGAAATAAACCAGCCTGGGACATAGTAACCATAAATCTCATCATACGGCCCATGACTGCCTGGAAGCCTGGCACCGTCATAAAGTCTACTGGTGCAGGATCTGCTGGAGGCACCTCATCCTGCTCCTCTACAATAGGGTCCTCTGGTGGCGAGACCGGAATAGCTCTGGGATGCCCTCGTCCCCTACCACGGGCCGGTGCCCTCCCCCGACCTCTGCCAGCGGGGGTAGCGGCCCTTCCCGGGTTTGGAACATCAGATGCGCGCGTCCTCACCATCAATGAGAGAATAGAAGAATGAATTTAATATATCATCGACTACACGGTATAATAAGAACAAAGAGAGGTTTCCTAACACCCTATAGCCTCCTGAAGACAAGTATAAACGTCTCTATACCGATCCGCAAGACTCTACTGGGTTTTCCCGTGACTCGTGTGACTTACGTGAATCTAGTGCTCTGATACCATGTTGTCATGACCCAAAATCCAACACAGGTCGTGATGGCGCCCAACACCGGAGTCAGGCAAGCCAACAGTTGTTTACTAGTGAGATTATCCTTATTTAACATACCAACCCCACATATTTCCAAAGTTTTAAGCTTAGATCATTTAAATAAAAGCGGAAACATTAACCAACTTAAGTAAATACAGACAAGGTGATCATGATCCAATATATACAGTCCCAAATTAAAAGTCTACTGTGTGCGTGCCAGAAACTAGTGTCACAAGTCGACAGGCAAACTAGTATAATATACAAAAGATGATACAACCTGTACTGCTGTCTGAGAGAAGTAGGTAGAAATAAGCAAAAGATAACTCCATAGCACTGCTGAGAATCGCCAAGGGAGGCAGCTCACCCTGGAGTCAGGTCCAGAATATACGTCAAGCTCCGGTCGGATAACCAGAAACACCAGCCTCAGAACCTATACAATTAAGTACATAAGTGCAGCATGAGTACATAAATATATATATACCCAGTGAGTATCCCGCCTAACCTCGAAGAGGTAGTGACGAGGGGTCGACATGACACTCACTAAGGTCAAACAGTATAATTTAACAGAATGTAATGGAAACAGTAGGCATGTGATGATAGTGAAGCAACAAGTATATATGTAAGATACTGAAATCCAGGAAGAATACTGGGAATAAATAAAACAATTACCACTTCACTTTTTCCCCAAATATCTGTCAGATCAATATTCATGAAACTTAGTAACAAATAAATCATACGCATGCAGGGTAATGACAATCGGCCGGAGTCATAAGATAGTCATGCCCGTGCACTTCCGAGGATCGAACGGCCCGTACCAAAAGCACACCTCTCCACAAAGTACTCACATCTATGCACTGCCGAGGATCGCATGGCCCGTACCAAAAGTGCATCTCTCAACCTCTCTATGCACTGCCGAGGATTGAACGGCCCGTACCAAAAGTGCATCTCTCAATCTGTCGTGGCGTACGGCCCGTTCCCATAAGAGTGGGGGAAATCACACTCCGCTCGCGGAATGTAAATTGCGAAGCGGTCACATGCACATACATTATTCCTTTTTAAAAGAGAATACTTTTCCGTGAACAATTTCTTACAAGTTTTTCTCAAATTTCATAACTTCGGGGACATAAGCAACATGTAACGTTAATTCATTAAGCACATAGTTCATATCAAGTAAAACACAAGGCATGATGTGGGCCTAACTACCTAGACATAATAGTAATAGTCGCTACGTATGCACTCTCGTCACTTTGTATGTACGTGCCCCCCACAAATGATCACATATAGCATTTAAATCACCTAGGGGGACAATTTCCCCTTACAAGGTTAGAAAGGAGACTCACCTCGTGTCGAATCTACCCCTCGGACCAAGGATGCACCCGAACTCCGAACTCTACACCCGATGCCTCGCAACTAGCCAAATACGGTACAATGTTATCAATGCATGCTCAAAGTAGGGTAATTATCCTATTTATTCAATAATTCAACATTCTTGAAGAATTCCCAAAATCCAACCACGGGCCTGCACGTTCAATTTTCCGAAAATTCTCGAAGGAATCGCTCACCCGAAGCCTAAGGATCATTAATATACGATTTCTACTTGAATTTATAGCAACAAATGGGTAATTCACCAATTTCTCAAGAACCCTAAATTACTACCCAATTCTTGATTTTCAATGATTTAGTAGAGAGTTTAACTAGTAATTCATGTTTGAAACTAGTGTTATAGTGGAATTTACTTACCTCTTTAGTAGTTAGATCGTGGAACCTCTTTCCCCAAGCTCCCAAGTCTCTAATGGTGGTGGAAAATGAAAGAAATGGGTGAAATCCCGTGTTTTAAAGGAGACACACTGCCTGGCCTACAGGGGTTCCGCACCTACGGCTCGAGGACCACACCTGCGGTCTCGCGCTTGCGAGCTGGGGCTCGCACATGCGGAACTGGATAGGAAAGGCTGGGCTCGCACCTGCGGAGGGATGGCCGCACCAGCGGTTCCGCTCCTGCGGACTTTTGTCAGCACTTGCGAGAAAAGGGGACCTCACCTGGGGTCGCACTTGCGATGCTTGGGACCACAGGAGCAGTCCCGCACCTGCGACTGGGCAACCGCACCTACGGCCACACCAGAATAGGTGCACCAACAACTATTTTAGCCGGTGTTTAGCCGCGTTGGGTGCCTGGGAGGCCCCTGGGCCCACCCGAGCCCTCGTCCAAATATGTCAACAAGTCCCAAATCATAATACGGACTTGCTCGAGCCTTCGAAACACCCAAAACAACACTAAAACTCAAAATCACTCCTCAAAACCCCATGAACCAAACTTAGGAACTTTAAGTTTTCTAGACTTCGCTAACAATGTGCCGAACCGACCTATACTACTCGGAATGACACCAAATTTTGCAGGCAAGTCATAAATGACATAACAAAACTATTCCCGGTCTCGGAATTCCGTTCGGACCTCGATAACACAAAAACACGTCCAAAACCACAATAGGAACTTAATGAACTTCTTATTTCAATATTGGGCGCCGAAACGCTCTCGGGTCATCAGAAACCCATTCCGAGCATACGCCCGGGTCCAAAATCATCACACGAAGCTACCTGAACCGATGAAACTCGATTCCGAGGTTGTTTATCCAAAATGTTGACCGAAGTCAAACTTGAACTTAAAGGCCAACCTTAAGGAACCAATTGTTCCTATAGCACTCTAAACACCTCCGAATCCCGGACCACCAGTCCCCACAAGTCATAAATCATAAAACGCCGTTACTTGCGACGCGCAACCCGCTCGAACCTGTCCACCCTTATTGCTCCTTCCTATATATATATCACCCTTATTTATCCTGTTGCGGGGTGCAACCCGATCCCACCTGTCCACCCTTATTACTCCTTGTTGCGGCGTGCAACCCGCTCCCACCAAAAAATCACATCACTTTATTTATAAAAAGGATTTTCACAATTTAAGTCAAAGCCTTTCACAATACTTATGTCTCAACAATTGTCAACAGAACAAGTTTCACTTTAAATAACGGTAAGAGCAGAATATGAAATAATGACTATAAAACAATGAGTGTTCAAGTCTTTATTTTATAAACAATAAAACATGAATATTCTCCCTTATTGCTCCTTGTTGCAGCGTGCAATCCGATCCCACCTGTCCACCCTTATTGCTCCTCCCTATATATATATATATATATATATATATATATATATATATATATATATATATATATATATATATATATCACCCTTATTTTTCCTGTTGCGACATGTAACCCGATCCCACCTGTCCACCCTTATCACTTCTTGTTGCGGCGTGCAACCCGCTCCCACCAGACAAATCACATTTCATCTCTTTATTTATAATAAAGTTTCACAAATCAGATTCCAAGCCTTTTACAATACTTAAATCTCAATTATCATAAACATGAAACTGTACTATTAAGAAACTTCACCAATTATCACTACACAGCGAAACCAACCGAAATGTATAATGTAACACTGACAACCATCTCAACCAGATGTATCACAATGTGACTAAGGAACAAGTAACACTTCCAAAATACTTGGAACAATACTTAACACAAATCAACGAAAATAATTAGACATGGAGGCATCGATGATCATAAAATGATTTAAGCCAGGAATCAGTTAAATTGGAAATAAGAAAGGGACCATGTTTAACAAATAATTTAGTGGTTCATAGATACTCGTCACCTCACCTATACACCACACACATGCAATTTCACATAACATTTAAGTTGGGGATTCCTATTCCCTCAAGTCAAAGTTAAACCAAGCACTTACCTCAAATTCGCAGGCCACTCACTGCTCAATTACCATTTTTCTTTCGAATTTGCCTCTATCCCGCTCGAATCTAATAATAATTAGTTTAATATCATTAATTTATGCTAAAGGAACTAACTTTACTAAAAAATCATTGTTTTCCTAAGTTTTTCAAAAAATGTTAAAACCCGACCCTGGGCCTGCTTGGTCCAAACTCGGGGTTCGGACCAAATTCCGTTTACCCATTCACCCCCAGCCCGAATATGCAATTAGATTCGAAATCCGGCCCCAATTTGAGGTCAAACATCCTATTTTTACAAAATTCCCTAATTCTACCCAAACCCCCAATTTCGACCATGAAAATTCTTGATTTTGATTGGAAAGTGATGAAAAACATTGAGTAATTGAAATAGGAGAGTTTAGAATCATTTACCAACACTTTAGGGATGAATTTGTGTGAAGAAACTCACCTCTAGGTATTTGTAGTTCGAAAAATATGAAGAAAGAGGTTCTGCCCGTTTCTAAAACATGTTTTATATGACTGGGCAGGCCTTCATCGCGTTCGCGGTGGACCTGCCTCGTTCGCGATGGGTCAGGCCCATTGGCCTTCACGTTCACGTGAGGACGAACGCGTTCGCGTAGTATTAGGCACAGGAGCCTCCGCGTTCGCGACCAGATGGACGCATTCGCATAGTAAAAAATGTCCCCAGTGCATATTCTACTCTACGCGTTCGTGAGTGGAGTAACACGAACGCGAAGAACAAATTGACTGTGCACCAGAACAGCAAAAACAACAGAGAATTCTAAGTTTAAACATCCCGTAGCCTATCCAAAACTCACACGAGCCCTCGGGGCTCTAAACCAAATATGTACGCAAGTCTAAAAACATCATACGAACTTGCTCGTGCGATCAAATCATGAAAATAACATCTAAAATTATGAATTTAACCTCAAAACTCATCATTTTCTCAAGAACACTTAACTTTCACTATTTCTCAACAGGACGTCCGAATCACGTCAAATCAACTTCGATTCTTAGCAAATCTCACAGATAGGACTTAAATATCATAACAAACATGTACCGAGATCCGGAACAAAAATACGGGCCCGATACCAATGAGTTCAAACATTAATTAATTAATTTATTTCCTTATAAATCCAACATAACAATTTTTCTTCAAAAATTAATTTCTAGAGCTAGGGACCTCGGAATTCAATTCCGGGCATACGCCCAAGTCCCATATTCTACTGCGGACCTCCCGGGATCCTCGGAACACGGATCCACGGTTCATTCAAAATATTGAACCAAGCCAACTAAAATCAAATTTTAAATTCCAAAAATTATTATTTCTTATATTTTCACATAAAAGCTTTCTGATTTCAAGCCCGGAATGCGCACGCAAATCAAGGTAAATAAAATTAATCTTTTAAGGCTAATGAGCCTGGAATGGAGTGTTAATTTATAAGATGACCCTTTGGGTCATCACATGGACAATGGAAATAGATGATGTCTAACAAGAAAATTACAAAGTAAAAACTTATCAGATGTGGATACCAACTCTAATGACCATGACATGCACTTTAGGATTAAGTTGGCCTAATCTGTCAAGAAAGTATAATGTTCAACTCTTGTTGTACCTCTGTGTTATATCCCTCATTTTTTTCATATGTTAAAGTTTCGTCGAAAGCTAATTGCCGTAAGTTCGGGAATGGGATTATTTTGAAATTATAGGCATTATGCTATTTCAAACAAGTTATGAGTAAATTTGTGAAGGTGAGTGGGGAAGTAAGTCAAAGAAAATGAATTTTCGTCCAAATTGGCATATTGGGATAAAATAAGGGCGGAGCGATAATACCTGATATTTACGGACTAGTACCATACAAGGTACCATATGGCCATAATAGAAGGATGTATAAAGTGTATTAAAAATAAGAAGAATTTTAAGTAATTTGAGATAATTCTTAATTATGTGGATAATTAGTTAATTATTGAATTAGTGAAGGATTAACAAATTAATTAAGTAAATGGTGGATAATTATTGAGGTGGACTCAATAATTTAACCAAGTGGTGTAGCACGTATTGTTTTTGCATTTGAATACGTATAATAGCTTTAACATGTGTAATGTAGTTAAAAAGTTAAATAAAGGAAGTGAAATACGTGGAATACATGCATAGAAGCAATACATTTTAACATTAAAGGATATGCATCAAATATTTCCCACCACTTTCTTTATACAATAAAACCTTATGTATGCATTTTATGTCACTATCCACAGACTATAAGCATATAAGCAAGTTATTCTCGTAACTTAGACGAGAAACCAGTCGCAACACTAATAATTGAATAAAATTTTCCAAGTCTCAGTTTCTTGTTAGGATTGGTTTTGTTTAACAAGATTTGAGGAGAATAAGTTAACAAAGTAACGGGTTTTCAGAAAAAGAATTCGTACGAAATTATACAACGTAATAGCGATGGGGTTTTGCGATTCTAAGGGAGTACGGTGTAACTTTTTCCAAGAACATCATACGGATTTTTTCCTACTCCAGGTATGTTAAGCCTAAGCCCTTCTTTCATTTTGGCATGATCTCGTAATTACACGAGTTTGATAACGAAGCATAAAGAAAAATTCATATCCCGGAATTTATGTATATTTTTGTCACGACCCAAATCCTAATTTAGGACGCGATGACACCCAACTTCGATGTCAGGCAAGCCAACTTTAATTTACTAGTGATCCATTTTTAATTTATAAACAATTCATCATACTTAAGAGGTTTTTCTTTAAAAAACATAAATTTGAAGTAAATTATTAACTTAAACGACCAAAGTGAGCAGTAAATATAGTAATCACCACCATAATTACAACCCAAAAGAATAGAATATCCACTACGTGGGCATGCCAGGAACTGGCGTCACAGGTCTACAGGCATCTAATAGAAACTAGTATCCCAAAAGAAAGTACAAGTTTGCCCTACTGTCTGAAGAAATAGTACAGACATAATAAAATAAAAGAGGAACTCCAAGGTGTTGCCGGAGATGAGCGTCAAGGAAAGCATCTCACCGAGAAATCCACGCCCACTATAAGTCAGGCACAAGCGCCAGAAGAATACCCAGATACACCTGCCTCAGAGCCTGTACAATTAAGTACAGAAGCGTAGCATGAGTACATAAACAAATATGTACCCAGTGAGTATCCCGCGTAATCTCGAAGAAGTAGTGACGAGAGGTAGACGTGATACTTACTAGGGTCAACATTTTTAAATAACATAATTTAATAGGAGCTAGGCAGGCATAACAGTCGTAGTAATCACAACGATATAAAATATCAAGTATAGTGGTAATTACCTTTGCATGAGAAATTTCACTAGCATATAATGTACTAAATTCCCTTATTTCACATGAAACAGTTTATACAATTACAACAAATTCCCAGTAAATCATATAGCACATAATAGGCCGTAAGCGTATGGCCGAAACGTTGCAAAAATAAATGTGCACTGCCGAGGGTCGAACAACTCGAACCATAGATGCATTTATTACCCCGCTCGCGAATCGATCATGCGACGCGGTTGACATAATAGTAGGGCTATTCCGCTCATGAATCATACATGTGACACGGGTGCCGCATACATACATAAAATTATCAATAATTAGGGAATTAACAGAGATTATACTTTGAAGAAAGAACTTAAGCAATATAATATGGAACACAACTTCCTAATATTCTCATGCCAATTCAAGGATAATAAGCAACTCAAAATGCATTTAGGAACACATGTACGACACATATAAGCATGCTTGTGAGTCCTAGAACTACCCATCATAACATAGTAGTAGCTATGCATGGACTCTCGTCACTTCGTGCGTGCGTAGTCCCCACAAATAAGGACATGCAATTATTTATAATTACCTATGGGGACAATGTCCTCTTACAAGGTTAGAAAGGAGACTCACCTTGTGTCGAACCTACTCTCCGGGTCAAGAACGCGCCCGAAAACTCCAAACTCGTCACCCAAGGACTCAAAACTAGCCAAATGTTATACAAATATATGAATTCATGCTCAAAAGTATGGAATTTCCCTATTTAGTTAACCAATTTAGCCTACTTTGAAATATCTCAAAATACACCCCCGGGCCCACGTGCTCAGATTCTGAAATTTTTTGAAGGAAACACTTACCCATAACCTAAGGATCGTTAATATATAGTTTTTGTATGATTCCATGGCAAATTTCATGGTAATTTTCCAAATTTTCATAAAACCTAGGTTTTACTCTTACCCATGATTTTTTGTCTAATTAGTGTAAATTCAAGTATTCAACTTAAATTAGAATGGTAATCACTTACCTCTAAGTTTTTAGGTGAAACCTCTTTTTTGAAAGCTCCCAAAATCGCCACAAATGAAGAAAAATGGCTAAAATGGGACTAAGTACCGTTTAAATCTAACACTGCCTAGCTGCCACTTGTGTGCGATCGTAGCTGGGGAAGTGCACGCCCAAGTCAACTGCCAAGACCCCTGAAAAAGTTCTACTGTGTGATCGCACAAGGAGACTTGCGATCGTGGAGAGTAAATGATCAAGCATGTGCAATCGCGGGGGAGGGAGTACGAGCGCAGAGAACAAAACTGGGCCAGGCCATAAATCACCCCTGTGCGAATGCAGACAAGCCCATGCAATTGCACATGGCATTTTTTCCACACCCAGCCAACTCCTTCTATGCGATCGCATCATTGCACCTGCAATCGCACTGAAGGAAACTAGTCAGTAAAATCTGGTTTTTGAATTTCTCTCCGAGGGGTCTGAAACTCACCAGAGCCCCTCGGGACCCCGTCCAAAGGCACTGACAGGTCTGTATTCATGATACGGACTCGCTCGAATTTACGGAATGTGAAAACAACAACGAAACTAAGAATTCGACCCCACAACCAAATTGAATCAAACTGTGAACTTAAAGTTCTAGAATTCGCTTACAATGCGCCGAACTGACCAATACTACTCGGAATGACACCAAATTTTGCAAGAAAGTCATAAATGACATAACAGAACTATTTCCGGTCTCGAAATTCCGTTCGGAACTCGATAACACAAAAACATGTTCCAAACCAAATTTCAAACTTAAGGAAACTCTAATTTCGATATTGGGTGCCGAAACGCCCCCGGGTCATCCAAAACCCATTCTGAACATACGCACAAGTCCGAAATCATCATACGAAGCTACTGGAATCGGCAAAACTCGATTGCGAGGTCGTTTACTAAAAATGTTGACCGAAGTCAAACTTTAGCCTTAAAGGCCAACCTTAAGGAACGAAGTGTTCCTATACCACTCTAAACGCTTCCGAATCCCGAACCACCCGACCCCGCAAGTCATAAATCATAACAAGCCTCTACAGAAAGTTTCATTTAGGGGAACGGGGTCCTGATAGAAAAAATGACCGGTCGGGTCGTTACATTCTCCACCTCTTAAACAAAAGTTCATCCTCGAACGGGTCTAGAATCATACCTGAAGTGCCGAATAGATGTAGATATCTGCTCCTCATGTTCTCCTCGGACTCCCAGGTCGCCTCCTCAACTTGTTGTCCCCTCCACCGGACCTTCACGGTAGAAATTCTCTTGGATCTCAACTGGCAATACTGCCCGTCAATAATAGCAACTGGCTCCTCCTCGTAGCCCAACCTATCATCCAGCTGAATAGTGATGAAATCAACCACGTGAGAGAAGTCGGCGTGGTACCTCTGGAGCATGGATACATGAAAAACCGGATGAACTGCTGACAAACTGGGAGGTAAATCTAGCTCATAAGCAGCCTCCCCAACTCACCTCAACACCTCGAAGGGACCTATAAACCTTGGGCTCAGCTTGCCCTTCTTCTCGAACCTCACAATACCCTTCATCGGCGAGACTTTCAACAGAACCTTATCTCCCTCCATAAATGATACATCACGCGCCTTCTGATTCGCGTAACTCTTCTATCTGGACTGGGCTATGCGGAGCCTCTCCTGAATCAACTTCACTTTCTCCAAAGCATCTCTCACCAGGTCGGTGCCATATAACTTAGCCTCGCCAGGCTCAAACCACCCGATAGGAGAACGACATCGCCGACCATACAAAGCCTCAAATGGTGTCATCTCAATGCTGGATAGATAACTATTATTATAAGCAAATTCGGCCAAAGGAAAGAACTGGTCCCACTGACCTCCAAAGTCAATCAGACATGCCCATCTCACTATGCAATGCTCTCCAGAAGTGCGAGGTGAACTGACGACCTCGCTCTGATACAATGGACACCGGCACACCGTGCAACCGGACTATCTCTTGAATGTAGATCTATGCCAACCTCTCAGAAGTATATGTAGTATCCACTGGAATGAAATGCGCCGATTTGGTAAACCTATCCACAATGACCCAAACCGAGTCAACCTTCCACAAAATCCGAGGTAACCCAACGACCAAGTCCATAGTGTGCGCTACCACTTCCACTCAGGAATGGGCATCTGCTGAAGTAGGCCTCCTGGCCTCTTGTGCTCACACTTAACCTGCTGGCAATTAAGACACCTAGCCACATACTCCATAACGTCCTTCTTCATTCGCCTCTACCAGTAATGCTGCTTCAAATCACGATACATCTTTGTAGCACCAGGATGAACAGAATACCGAGAACTGTGTGCCTCCTCTAGAATCCTTCCCTTCAGGCCATCAACCTTAGGAACACATAAACATCCCTGAAGTCTCAAAACACCATCCTCACCAATAGTAACCTCCTTGGCACCACCCTGAAACACTATCTCCTGAAGTTCTGCCAAGCACAGATCATCAAACTGCCAAGCCTTAATTTCACCCAATAATGAAGACTGAGCAACCACATGTGCTAGAACTTGACGAGGCTCTGAAAGGTCTAATCTCACCAGGCGATTAGCCAAGGACTGAATGTCCAAGGCTAGAGGTCTCTCCTCTGCTGAAATATAAGCCAAGATACCCATACTCTCCGCCTTCCTACTCAAAGCATCTGCTACCATATTCACCTTGCCCGGATGATAAAGAATGGTGATGTCATAATCCTTCAGCAAATCAAGCCACCTGATATGCCTCAAATTAAGATCCCTCTGTTTGAACAAGTGCTGTAAGATGCGGTGATCCGTATAAACCTCACATGACACCCCATATTATTAGTGCCTCCAAATCTTAAGAGCATGAACAATCGCCACCAAATCCAAATCGTGCACAGGATAATTCTTCTCATGAACCTTCAGCTGGCGTGAAACATAAGAAATAACTCTCCCTTCCTACATCACACACACCCCAAGGCAACGCATGAAGCGTCGCAATATACTGTATGCATCCTAGAATCGGAAGGAAATACCAGGACTGGTGCTGAGGTCAATGCTGTCTTGAGCTTCTGAAATCTCGCCTCACACTCGTCGGACCATCAAAACGGGGCATTCTTCTGAGTCAATCTAGTTAGTGGGGCTGCAATGGATGAAAAGCTCTCCACAAATCGCCGGTAGTAGCCAGCTAGACCCAAGGAACTCTTGATCTCTATAGCTAAAGTAGGACGTGGCTAACTCTGAACTGCCTCAATCTTCTTAGGATCAACCTTGATACCCTCTCCAGACACCACATGTCCCAAGAATGCCACGGAATCCAACCAAAACTCACACTTGGAGAACTTAGCATATAGATTCTGTTCTCGCAAAGTCTGGAGCACCACTCTCAAATGTTGCTCGTGCTCTCCCAGGCTACGTGAGTAAATCATAATTTCATCAATGAAGACAATGACAAAAGAATCAATGTACGTACTGAACACCCTGTTCATCAAGTCCATAAATGCTGCTGGGGCATTAGTCAAGCCAAAGGACATCACCAGGAACTCATAGTGGCCATATCTCGTACGAAAAGCAGTCTTCGGAAAATCTGAGGCCCGAATCCTCAACTGATGATATCCCAATCTCAAATCAATCTTAGAAAACACCTGGGCACGCTGCAACTGGTCAAACAAATCATCGATGCACGGCGAGGGATACTTTTTCTTAATGGTGACCTTGCACAACTGGCGGTAGTCGATACACATCCGCATAGTCCCATACTTCTTCTTCACAAATAAAACTGGGGCACCCCACGGTGATACAAGCGTCCTGATAAATCCCTTAGCTAACAACTCCTCAAGCTGCTCCTTCAACTCTTTCGGAGCCATACGGTACAGAGGAATAGATTTAGGCTGGGTGCCTGGAGCTAAATCAATGCAAAAATCAATATCACGACCCGGAGGCACGCCTGGAAGGTCTGAAGGAAATACATCACCAAACTCTCGAATCACTGGCACTGAATCAATCCTCGAAGACTCGGCGGTGAGGTCCCGCACATAAGAAAGATAGTCCAGACATCCCTTCTCGACCATATGTCGAGCCTTCAGGAATGAAACAACCCGGCTGGCTGCACTAACTGAGGAACCTCTCCACTCCAGCCTAGGCGACTCGGGCACGACTAAGTTAACTGTCTTGGCATGGGAATCTAGCACGAGATAATAAAGAGATAACCAATCCATGCCTAAAATAACCCTAAAAATCAACCATGTCAAGCAATAGAAGGTCCGCCCTAGTCTCGAACCCAAAAAATGAAATCACACAGGACTGATAAATCTGGTATAGAACCACAGAATCGCCTACAAGAGTGGACACATAAATAGGAGTACCCAAGGACTTGCGAGGAACATCCAGGAAACAAGAAAATAAAGCTGACACATATGAATAGGTGGATCCTGGATCAAATAACACTGATGTATCTCTACCACATACTGAAATAGTACATGTGATCATGGCATCTGAGGCCACTGCATCTGATCAGGCCGGAATAGCATAGAATCTAGCTGGAGCACCGGATGACTCACCTTCGCTGGTAGGACTAGGGGCTGGCAGAGCATTCCCTGCCTGGCCTCCACCTCTGGGACGACCTCTACCAGTCTGCCCTCTACCTCTGGGTGGACAAACCGCCGATGTTGAAAATGTAGGTTGATATCTCTGTTGAACATCCTTGCCATGAAGCCTGGGGCAAGTCCTCCTCATATGGCCTGGATCCCTACACTCATAACATCTCGCCGGTGGCATAGCCTGCTGCCCTGAAGAAGAACCCTGGATAGCTGGGGGACGGTGAGAACCTTGTGGCATGGCACTGAAGTAAGGACTAGAAAGACCCCTGATGACCGGAATACCCACCTGAGGAAACCTGAATGGCTGTTGGACGGTAGGAACTCTCTGGCATGGCGCTGGAATAGGGCCTCACTGGAGCACCACGAGAAGGTGGTAGAGCAGCTGAATATGGAGGGCTGCTAGGCTGGCCTCTACCGAATTGACCTCTACCCCGAGCTGGGACACCTCTGAAATCTCCTGAAAATCTAGCTCTCTTAACCTGCTGACCCTGCTCTCTGCCCCTCGAACGATAACCCTCAATCCTACGAGATATCTCGACCACAAGCTGGTAGGGAGTCCCCATCTCCACCTCTCGGGCCATGTTGGCCCTAATACCTGAGTGCAACCTAGCTACAAATCTCCGCACTCTCTCAGCATCAGTAGGAAGTATCATAAGGGCATGACGCGACAACTTAGAAAACCTGGCCTCGTACTTTGTCACTGACATCTGTCCCTGCTCCAGCTGCTCAAACTTATATTGCAGCTCTTCCCTATCGGAGGGTGGAATATACCTGTCCAGGAACAACTAAGTGAACTGATCCCAAGTGATGGAAGGGGAACCTGCCGGTCTACCTAGAATATAGGACTGCCACCATCTGCGGGCCCTGCCCTCAAGCTGAAAAGTAGTGAAGTCCACTCCATGGGACTCCAGTATCCTCATGTTATGTAGTCTGTCCCTGCACCTATCAATGTAAGTCATGGGCATCCTCGCCCTTCTCACCCTTGAATATAGGAGGGTGCAATCGGGTCCATCTATCCAGTAACTTCTGCGGATCGCCGTCCGCAGCTGGTCTGAGCTCAGGTGCTGCTGCTACTGACTGGGCTCTACCCACGGCCAGTGTACCCGGGGTCTGATTAACTGCTGCTGCATGGCCTGCGGCCTGGGCAGTAGGGGTCTGGGCTCCTCCTCCTCTTGCCTGAGATGTAGCAGGATCCGTTGGAAATAAACCAGCCTGCGTCATAGTGTCCATAAATCTCATCATACGACCCATGACCTCCTGGAAGACTGGCGCCGTCATAAAGTCTACTGGACAAGATCTGCTTGGGGAACCTTGCCCTGCTCCTCTGTGATAGGATCCTCTTCCGGATTCGCTGGGTGTGCTACTGAAACAGCTCTGGGATGCCCTCGTCCCCTACCTCGTGTCGGTACCCTCCCCCGACCTCTGCCACGGCCTCAGACGACGGAGGTAGCGGCATCTTCCGAGTCTGGAACGTTAGCCTAGCGAGTCTGTGAGAGAATGGAAGAATAAGATTTAGTAATCCATCAACTTCACGATAGAAAATGAATAAAGAGAGGTTTCCTAACACCCTATAGCCTCCCGAAGATAAATACAAACGTCTCTGTATCGATCCGCAAGACTCTATTAGGTTTGCCCGTGACTTGTGAGACCTACGTGAACCTAGAGCTCTGATACCATGTTGTCACGAGCCATATCCCAATTTAGGTCGCGATGGTGCCCAACTTCGATGTCAGGCAAGCCAACTTTAATTTACTAGTGATCCCTTTTTAATTTATAAACAATTCATCATACTTAAGAGGTTTTTCTTTCAAAAACATAAATTTGAAGTAAATTAGTGACTTAAACGACCAAAGTGAGCAATAAATATAGTAATCACCACCATCATTACAACCCAAAAGAATAGAATATCCACTACGTGGGCATGCCAGGAATTGGAGTCACAGTTCTACGGGCATCTAATAGAAACTAGTATCCCAAAAGAAAGTACAAGTTTGTCCTACTGTCTGAGGAAATAGTACATACATAATAAAATAAAAGAGGAACTCCAAGGTGCTGCCAGAGATGAGTGTCAAGGAAAGCATCTCATCGAGAAATCCACGCCCACTATACGCCAAGGAAGAGCGCCGGATGAATACCCAGATGCACCTGCCTTAGAGCCTGTACAATTAAGTACAAAAGCATATCATTAGTACATAAACAAATATATACCCAGTGAGTATCCTGCCTAATCTCGAAGAAGTAGTGACGAGAGGTAGACGTGATACTTACTAGGGTCAACATTTTTAAATAACATAATTTAATAGGAACTAGGCAGACATAACAGTCGTAGTAATCACAACGATATAAAATATCAAGTATAGTTGTAATTACCTTTGCATGACAAATTTAACTAGCATATAATGTACTAAATTCCCTTATTTCACATGAAACAGTTTATACAATTACAACAAATTCCAAGTAAATCATATAGCACAAAATAGGCCAGAAGCGTATGGCCGAAACTTCGCAAAACTAAATGTGCACTGCCGAGGGTCGAACGGATCAAACAATAGATGCATCTATTACCCCGCTCGTGAATTGAACATGAGACGCGATTGACATAATAGTAGGGCTATTCCGCTCACGAATCATACATATGACGCGGGTGCCGCCTACATACATAAAATTATCAATAATTAAGGAATTAACAGAGATTATACTTTGAAGCAAGAACTTAAGCAATATAATATGGAACATAACTTCCTAATATTCTCATGCCAATTCAAGGATAATAAGCAACTCAAAATGCATTTAGGAACACATGTAAGGCACATATAAGCATGCTTGTGAGTCCTAGAACTACCCATCATAACATAGCAGTAGCTACACACGGACTCTCATCACTTCGTGCGTGCGTAGCCCCTATAAATAAGGACATTCAATTATTTATAATCACCTATGGGGACAATTCCCTCTTACAAGGTTAGAAAGGAGACTCACCTTGTGTCGAACCTACTCTCCGAGTCAAAAACGCGCCCGAAAACTCCAAACTCGTCACCCAAGGACTTGAAACTAGCCAAATGTTATATAAGTATATCAATTCATGCTCAAAAGTATGGAATTTTCCTATTTAGTTAACCAATTTAGCCTACTTTGCAATATCTCAAAATACACCCCCGGGCCCACGTGCTCGAATTCCGAATTTTTTCGAAGGAAACACTTACCCATAACCTAAGAATCGTTAATATATAGTTTTTTGTAATTTTCAAAATTTTCATAAAACCTAAGTTTTACTCTAACCCATGATTTTTCCTCTAATTAGTGTGTTAGTCTACATAAAAATTCAAGTATTCAACTTAAATTATAATGGGAATCACTTACCTCTCAGTTTCTAGGTGAAATCTCTTATTTGAAAGCTCCCAAAAATGCCACAATTGAAGAAAAATGGCTAAAATGGGACTAAGTCCCGTTTAAATCTAACATTTCCCATATGGCCCTTGTGTGCGATCGTAGCTGGGGCAGTGCAATTGCACAAGTCAACTGCCGGGACCCTTGAAAAATTTTATTGTGCGATCGCACAAGGAGACTTGCAGTCGTGGAGAGTAAATGGGCCAGGCCTGTGTGATCACGGGGGAGGGAGTGCGAATATAGAGAACAAAACTGAGCCAAGCCATAAATCACCCCTGTGCGAACGCAGACAAGCCCATGCGATCACATATGGCATTTTTCCCACACCCTGCCTGTTACAACCCATATTCACGTACGTTGGATCATGCCATAAGTTAATCGACGTAAACATGAGAAGAGATTATTTTTGAGATGATAATAAGTTTATCCTATTGATCTTAAATGATACAAGAGTGTATAAGAGTGATTAACACGTATTAGAAGTTAAACGAATCAAGGATGTCGTAACTCGTATTTTTGGGTAAAACTAGGGGTGCTTGATATTCTCAAGAGGTCGTGTTTTAAGGTATTTGAATAATATAATATCCATATCATAGTCTTGAAGTCAAACAAGTTATGAAACAAAAGTCGACAAGAGTTGTCGCAACTTAGGTTCATAGTTTTACTTAACTTTTAGGTCAAATGTTATTAATCTTTTCTCCCAATCTGCTAGGAATTACAAGGTGATGTACCCACATAATTAAAGATCTATGAGTCTAGTTTCCAAGTCATTAAACCACTTATATATACGACATTGGAGTAGAGAGATATAGACATTTTCGCGAGACTGCACAAGCTGCTAGGTGACAAGTAGGTAGGTCACCCACTTGTTTAAATGATAGCCCAAAAAGAGGCAATTTCGGGTCATCCAAAGAGCCCATTAAAAGGATTATCTCCTGCAATATATCCCTCATTATATTTCACAAATAACTAGACCTAAACCCCTGGAAACTTCCTCCCAAAAGTTATCCACAAACCCTAATTGATTTTCCCTCTCTTTCAAGTTCAAATTGGGGGTAAACCATAGAGTTTGAAGAACCAAGATAAGGGCTGAGTTATCCAGCAAGTAAGACTAAGGAGTCGTGACAATTGCATAGCTTGAGATTGGGGCAGTATATACAAGGTATGTGAGGCTATCCCTTTCCTTCTTTTGCACGACTCCGATTGTACATAATGCAATGAACGAGCTTCCAAAGATACTCTACTCTTAGAAGTTAGCAGTACTTGCATTGTTTCCCTTCTTATGGAACAATTTATGTTGAGGTTTCTCCTCTTATTCTTATGTTATCAATGTTGTTGGTACTTCCTGATTCTTATAATATTCTTGATGAAGAGTTAATCCTAATAATGTGTACGGAGAATATCGACCTTACGTCACTCCGAAATGTTCATAACATGATTCCAATGAGTCCTACATGCATTATATATATGTATCTATTTTACTCTACCGAGCCGCACTATAGTCGGCCGGGTATGGCACCTATTGTACAACCACTGATCAGTTGGGTCTACCGAGTCCTCTTTGAGTTCGGGTATGATATGATGATGATGATGCCCACAGAGGTGGATGTTGACACAATAATAATGATGCCCACATAGGCAGATGTTTTTAAAAGATTATGTGTATATATGTATCATGCATTTCATGTTACTGTCTCTTAGAAGCACTCAAATGTTACAAGTTGTATCTTCTCTACTTCTCTTTACATTATTGTTCATATTTATATTGACCTGCCTTACATACTCAGTACATTATTCGTACTGACGTCCTTTTTATTTGTGGATGCTGCATGTCGTGTTGCAGGTCCTGATAGACAGGTAGACGCAGTTCCCCCACCACAATAGGCTTTCCAGTTCAGCGGTTACAGGCGAGATCCCTTCTCCGGACTTGCCGTGGTCTTGGTATGCATTTTTGGTTATAGATATTATGGGTATGTCGGGGCCCTGTTCCGACTATGTTGCATTACTTATGCTCCTTTAAAGGCTCATAGACAGGTGTCGGCTTATGTATAGTTTGGTATGCCTTGTCGGATGATTTTTGTTGTATAGTCTTTCATGGAAGCGTGGTAGCTCATAACTTATATGAAGTTCTTGGAAGTCTTGTTATCCCATGTTATCCATGTTCATTCCATTATCTATCATTGTTTGGTGTTCATAATCCATATTTACCACTTATATTGATCTCGTCGGCCCTTAAAGATAATAAGGAGATTAGATAAAATGTACGTTGGTGCTCGGCAAGTATGGCCCGGGTACTAGTCATGATCCTCCAGTTTAGGTCGTGACACTACCAACTCCTTCCGTGCGATCGCATCAATGCACCTGCGATCGCACTGAAGGAAACCAGTCAGTGAAAAATCTGGTTTTTGAATTTAACTCCGAGGGTCCGAAACTCACACGAGTCCCTCGAGACCCTGTCCAAAGGCACTGGCGGGTCTGTATTCATGATATGGACTCGCTCGAATTTATGGAACGTGAAAAACAACAACAAAACTAAGAATTCGACCCCAAAACCAAATTGAATCAAACTTTGAACTTAAAGTTCTAAAATTCGCTTAAAATGCGCCGAACCGACCTATACTACTCAGAATGACACCAAATTTTTCAACCAAGTCTTAAATGACATAACAGAACTATTCTCGCTATCGGAATTCCGTTTGGACCTCGATAACACAAAACATGTTCCAAACCAAATTTCAAACTTGAGGAAACTCTAATTTCGATATTGGGCGCCGAATCGCCCCCGGGTCATCCAAAACCCATTCCGACATACGCCCAAGAACGAAATCATCATACGAAGCTACCGAAATGATCGAAATTCAATTCCGAGGTCGTTTACTAAAATTGTTGACCGAAGTCAAACTTTGGCCTTAAAGGCCAACCTTGAGGAACCAAGTGTTCCTATACCACTCTAAACGCTTCCGAATCCCGAACCACCTGTCCCCGCGAGTCATAAATCATAATAAGCCGCTACAGGAAGTTTCATTTAGGGGAACGGGGTCCTGATACACAAAATGACCGGTCGGGTCGTTACAATTTTGCTAGTCTCGCAAGTTACAATATTCTTTTTATCAGGACTTCATATTCATTTGAGTATTTCCTTTTTCCATTCAAGAGAGCAGAGAGTCTATATATACAGTATCCCAGTATTTTCATTACCATCGAGCTATAATCGATGGACATGTCCTTATAGGGCAACCTCTGATCAGATGGTAAGTTATATACCGAGCCTACTGTGGCCAAGCACCTATGAGAGAGCCCAGTTGGTCGAGATACAAAGCCTAGTAGGGCAGAGCGCCTATGAGCGATCCTACTACGGCAGAGCAATTATATATATATATATATACTGAGCCTTATAGGGCTGGAGAGCTATTTTACTTACTATATTGAGAGAGTTGAGTCAGTATCAACATGTAAGAATATCTTCAGATTATCTTTGACTTCCAGTTGCTTTCACTTATTATATTATCAGTTCAGTTTCAAATTTCAGTATATTGCCTTACATACTCGGTACATTATTTTGTACTGACGTCCCTTTTCTAGGGACGCTGCATTCCATGCGTGCAGGTTCAAACAGACAGACCGGTAGACCTCATCATTAAGTGTTGCCCGAGTTCAGCTTAATCGGTAAGCTCCATGCATTTCGGAGTTGCCGGGTCTAGAACTTTATGTACAACTTGTGTATATATGCATATATGTTATTAATATATCGGGGGGCTATTGCGATCACAGTATATCCACCAGTAGAGGCTTGTAGACAAATCCTATCAGTTAGTGCAGTATGTTGGGCTGGTAGGCCTTTTATGTATATTTTTTTGGTTTTCCAGCTGCAGCATTTATGACGGCCTTGTCGGCCCAGCTTTATATTGATATTTAGTCAGCATTCGCAGTTCTCTTGCAATGTGGCTCATGTCCAAAGTATGACATCACATGTTTAGATTTCCTTAGTCGCAAGTTGGTACGCAAGGATAGATGAGGCACCGGGTGCCGGTCTCGCCCCTAGGTTCGGGGCGTGACACTCTGAGCCGTGAAACTGGGCTTCAATGCTCCTATTATCCTATCTAATTCACGGTCCTTATTCAATTTGTAGTGCTCAAAGGGTTTTCACCATCAAGCCTCTCTCATTTTATTCTTTGACGGCCTTGTCGGCCCAACTTTATATTGATATTTAGTCAGCATTCGCAGTTCTCTTGAAATGTGGCTCATGTCCAAAGTATGACATCACATGTTCAGATTTCATTAGTCGCAAGTTGGTACGCAAGGATAGATGAGGCACCGGGTGCCGGTCTCGCCCCTAGGTTCGGGGCGTGACACTCTGAGCCGTGAAACTGGGCTTCAATGCTCCGATTATCCTATCTAATTCACGGTCCTTATTCGATTTGTAGTGCTTGAATGGTTTTCACCATCAAGCCTCTCTCATTTTATACTTTATCTCAACTTTTCGTCGCCTTATGGTGCCTGTGAAGGTTTTCACCGATAAAACACTCTTATTTTGTTCTTTTTTTTCTTATTTGCTCTGATTCTGTAGATGAAAAGGCATTGACCATAGTAAAAACATCATATGCTCCTGGCATGTCTATCTCGACACTCTGAAAGATTATCTGGGAGATTTTTTTGGACTGTAATGTGGCTTTTGGACAAGGTTAGAAAGAAACGATATCATAAAGGCTCAAATTAAAACTAAGAAAAATTGGGGTATAACTTTACAACTTTTGGAACCGTCTTTTATAGAAACAAAACTTCTGCCCCAGTTTCTTTTACAGTAAGGAACTTTAGAATTTTTTACTTGGTCTGAACGAACCTTAAGGCTGCCTACGTATCTTGTTGACACAAGAATCAGGTCGAACGTAGTTCAAAAAGATACTTTTTTTTGCTGTTTCCCTTTCTTCTTTTTTTTCTTTTTTTCTTGTTCTTTTTTTTTTTGAATTTTCTTTTAGAATGAACTTTCTAAACAAACCTATGGGGACATGAATTTTTTTTTTTAAATGACTCTAACTTGGTTCCAAAAGAGGGGAGGTCAAAAAATCAGCACATGCTCAAAAGGGTACCGAAGGGTATAAAGTATTTGGGTATCTAAAAGAGGGCCTCCCAATCTCTAAAGATGCCAAGTACAACACATGCAATGCGAGGATGAAAAATAAAGATCATACATAGCATTTCTTTTGCAGCATCGAAAGTGATGACACAAATATGTCTTCCACTTTTCTTTAGTGCCTTGTCAAATACAAAAATCTTGTAGGGTAATTTTCTTCACAATGGATGTCCTTTTAGTCTGGAGCAAACTCCTCAGCTTTATCTAGTAACCTGAGATGCACTTGAACTCAAAGTTGCTCGCGTCAAATTGTCCGGGATGCACTCTCCTGTAACAAATTCTTGTCATCCTATTAACTTTCTAAATTATCTGCCCCATGTTGATACCCAATTTTTCCCAAAAATATTTTAAATTGCAAAATCATGCATTAATAGCAATTGGTAGTTTTCCACAATTTTTCCATATTTTCATTAATTTATCCAGCATTTTATTTCCAATAAATGATCACAAAATTACATCACAAAGCATTTCTTGATTTAATTTATTATTTTTTGGTCCTGTTAAGACTAAATTATTTCATAATTAGTCAAATTGGCACCTTTTGGCTATAATTGCAATAACTTTGTGATTAGAACACAATCATATGACTTTATTTCTGCCCAAAATTAATCATTGGTATTTTTAAATACTAAATAAGCATTTTTAAATTATTATATACGCAAGAAATTCATTTTTTACAATTGTTAGCTGTTATATAAATTATTTTGTCAATTTGATTGGGTATTTAACAAATGGCCTAATTTATTTCGATTTTAGCCTAAATAAACCTGACCCCAACCCCAATTAAAACAGCCCGAACCCCAGGCCCAATCCACTTAAATCTACCCGACCCAATTCCCCTTTTAATATGGACCGTTGATCATTTTTAATCAACGATCCAGATCCCTTCTTGCCTTAATTATTCCTAGAGACTACCCCCCTTCCCCTCTCATTTCACTCTTTCACTCCGCCGTTACACATCTCGCTCCTCTCTCAAATCCTCTCTGACCTAACCCTAACTCTCGCTCGCCGTCACTCACCTGTCGTCGATCATGGTGGTCTCTCACCACCTCCAGGCCTCAAATGGCCTCTCCTATGTTGGTGCCTCCGTCTCTAAGGTCCTCGAGGGACTAGGGTCGATCCGCTTACATCTTTGGCTCGTCCTTGCCTGTTTCAAGACGTCATGGCTCGATTTTGAGTAAGATCTGCCCATTTCACTTTAAACTTATGGGTTTCTAAGCCTATGTCTTCATCTCTATATTATTTTCTCGAAACCTTAATTTCGTCTCTTAAACTTCTCAGATATGTACAGATATGAGATAAGCTAAACTTATTTTCATTGGTTTTATTATGGAATCTCTTGATTTTCGAAGTGGCTTGTCATCTTCCTAAACTAGGGTTTCAGAAAATCCTTTTCTTCAAAACGCTTTCTGATTTTTAAGTGTTTAATCCTCTGATTCTTATGTGTTTAAACGATTTTTGTTAAGATCTCCCTTAACCCTAACTAGTTATGTTAAAAACCTCTAACTTTTTAGCATTAGGTTTTGATTCTGAGTTCGCCCTTGATGTTGTTCATTCGATTTTTGTTGTGTGTTTGATTCTCATGAATGCTACTTCGTTTAATTAGAGTTTCTGTGATTTTTTTTACCCAGATGTGCCCTATTAGGGTTTCAAACATGATTCCTTCTGTTTATACTCTATTTATTTTGTTTATTCATGGAAGTTTATATTATTTTCCCTTAAAATCAGTACTATCTTTCGATTCTTAAATCCTTGATTTACTGTGTTGATTCTCCTGTATTGATTTCCAGCTATTTTTCCTATTTTCACAACCTTTAAATTATTTCTTGCCTTAGTTTTTGATTAACCATGTTATTTACTGATTCTTGCTAATTATTTCCTTAATTGAATCCTTGTGTATTTACCCCTAATTGCCTACTCTGTACCCAAGTCTTGCTTAATTTTCTTTCCTTAAATATTTCCTGCTCTTTACCGTTGGTTCATTACTCCCTTATTTAAGGCAAGACTTGCTGATTTTATGCATGGGGCCTCCTTAATTGTTGAAGATTGATTTCCTTTACCTTATTTTACTGTGCTCTCAAACTACTATATATGCTCTCTCTCATTTACACTAAAGACATACGAACACATTAGTTCAAAAACTCTCTCTCACACTCAAAGATTTTCTGCTCTCTTTCTTTCTTTGTTGCTTACTACTGTTCTGAATTAGCCAACTGCAACCCAAGGCTAATTATTGTGCTCTCCTATTCTTCACTTTGTGTTTACTATCTCTTTACTAGTATGTTCTGATTTCAATTCAAGTCCCAAAACCAACATGTTTCTTTTACTGCTTCAGTTTATCATGTTTCTGATCTGTTTTTATATATGGTTTTGTTGTTCAACATGTAATTGACATGTCTACATCATTGTTCAACTAGCATATTAGGTTACGTCCCACTCCCCCTTAGGATCAGTATGCTTATGAATATGTTACCCCCTTGTAGTATGTCCCAGTGTGACTCTGCTCTATCTTATGTCTACCTGGTTTCTAGTATGAACCTTTCTTTGCAAAGTAATTTATATCCTAAGTTGTCTGATTCTGAAATTCATGCTGTGTTGATACCATTAGCTATCCCCTAATCCCCATAAACCCCCTACAAGAACTTCTATGCTCATGTATACTATGTGCTCTATGTGTCCCCAATTCCCATCACCCTTGTATGAAGGACTGTGATTTGAATGTGCTGAATCTGTTTGTGCTGTGATTAGTCTATTGTTTGTTAATTGTCCTACTCTTGTCAAAAAACTATTTTTTACTAAACAATTCTCCTATTTTATAAAACTGTTTCAACTGAGTCTTTTTTCAAACACTGCCTTTCCTATTAAAACCTTTTCAAAACTATGTCAAGCACTCTCACCCTACTCTTAGGTCCTTAGGTTCTTCCCCTTCCAGTGTATGACTGCCTTGGGATTCCTGTGAGATCCCTTTGAACTCTGATGCACTGGGGGCTGGCCCTTCCACACTGCACTTACTCAATTATGGTTATGAAATCTGGGTGTGAGCACTTCCTGGGATCCCTTGAGGTCCTTAGGGAACTCTGACACGCCCGGATATGAGAAAGGCTATGAAAGATTTGGGCACTTGAGGTCCTGAGAATCTAGGCCTGTTTTCCAGGCTCCCTATAGTTTAACTTCTTCCTTTCCTTTATCTGTTTATGTAATTTACTCAGCTGGTCTGTAATAATTATTTGCAAACAGATATTGGGGATGGCTAGTGAAGTGGGTAGGGTAGACATATAGTTCTGCTAACATCATCGGGTAGAAATCATGTTTTAAGCTTTACATTGTTTCTATCTGCATTAAAATCCATGTTTTAGGACCAGCATGTTCCTGTAAACCATGACAAGCATGCACTAGATACCATGTTCCTAGGATTTCATGTCTACTGTTTCATCATCTCATCCATGCTTTATGTTTATCGCTTAGAAATCCTGCTCTTAGGACAATAAACAACGTTAACATAAAAGCTGTTACTCTTGTGCATTCAAAATCATGTCTCCATCACCCTGTAACTCTTTGTGCATTTTAGAAATCACGCCTTTAGGAATTCTGTGTATCCTGAAATTATGTCTTAGCCATCCCGCATTCATATGTGCATATTAGATACAATTCTCTAGGATTTCGTTTACATCTGCTTAGCCACGCCTAGTTTGCTACTGACTCACGAAAAAGGTTGAAGCAGTTGTCACATCTAATTGTCTTGCTCTTAATAAAACTAGTAGTAATATCTGCATAACCATATCACCTAGAACAACATGCTTTTAGGTAAAACAACTTCTGAACTATTTTTTAACAATTCTGGTAATTATTATGCACAATCCCACGCCTAGGAAAGCCTTAGGTAATCAATATCTTTAAAAGCTGGAACACTGCTTGGTTGTGTTTGTTGTCTAAATGCTAACGGGTTTTAAAAATCAGTAGGCAAACTGATTAGGTCCTTGCTATTGAGTTTATAAATAGATTTTCATACTTATGTGCATTGATATTCACTTAGATATCCTGTCTTAGGATTCTGTCTAATAAAACTGCCTTTTGTTTGTGTTTGAGACGTGCTGCTTATGTGCATTATCTGTGGAGGTAAATTTGAGCCTCTTAACTGCTTTTTCCTGCATTTATTTGTAAAGTCCTATTTGTTCTTGCCTGTCGCCTAGTATTTTCTCCTTTCAACCTTAGGGGTCTGTCTAGAACTGCCTATAGGTAGAGGTCCTCAATTCCTCCAGGGCCATTAAGAGGGGATGGGTAACAACACGCATAGAAATCGTTAAACAACACTCGCTTTAATAACCGCTAAGGGGTGGGAAAGGGTAGATATGGATATGATGACCGATGCGCTAATGAAACCTGTAGCCCCTCTTCTGAGGAGTGATTACTGGGCATTGTACCGATGTGAACCTATAGGATAAACAACCTAGGACCCCCTATCCCTTACATATGTGTGTTTATATCATAACTCTTTCAAACCTTGCATATGTATTTTAGACCTTAAATCTTTTGAAACTTTAGCACATATGTGTGCTTAGACTGCGAATCTTTACAAAATCTTTTACTTGTTTAAACTTTAATTGTTATTTGCTACTTGTCTAAATTCACAAAGCTTGTTTGGCCGGGAACCACAGTTGTGGACTTTGAGGGGTGCCTAACACCTTCCCTTTGGAGTAATTTCAAGCCCTTACCCAATCTCTGTTATTCAATTAGTGTTATTAATAGGTGCCCTAACACACCTTAAAAATCGTTAGGTGGCGACTTTTCAATTCCTCACATACCGTTGTCCCAAAAGGAAACGAGTTGTCCCAATAATGTCGAATACCCTGACCGATCCGAAAGGGGAGGAAAAAGGGGGGAGCGACACCCCAGTTTAACATAGTTCGGGATTTAAATGATCTCAAAGTGTCCAAATATGTACTTATTTCCCTCAAATGTCCCGATCATCTTCAAAATTGTTTCATTGCTTCATGATTAGACTAACTTTTAAGACCAGGCTGAGAATTACGCGTGCATGTCATGTCACTAGAGTCAACATAAAAAGAACTATAAAAGGAAAAGTGAACTAAACAAAAATTTCTAGAAATAACAGAAAATAGGAAATTGCATTAGACAGACGGTGAAACGGTTTGAACAACAAAACAAGCAAAATATATTGGGCTTACAACCCTGGAAAAACCTAGATAACTCTAAACGAGATACTAAGACTAAACGAACTAGGCAAAATAAAAGGATAGAGGGGTTTGAATCACAAGATATCCGTATTACAACCTTGAAATATATCGGACAACAGAAATAACAACAAAATAAACCACTAGGACTCCTCCCCGGCTAACCAAGAAAGGAGCGTCTTTCCAATTACCAAGCTCGACATCTTAGCCATTGAGTTCAACATAAATATTACCAAGACCATTACCAATTTCGATTACATTGACCTCAACAAATAGCTTTTGGGTCCCTTTTGCTGACTCGTTCTTAAGATCAACTTTTGGAACCGATACTGATAACGCTGAAAGATTTGCGGCAAGTTGCCCCCCAAGGAGCTCAGAAGAGTTCTCATATTTCTTTTCAACACAAATCATTCCCACCATATGCGTCTCATTATGAACAGGAAATGGACTTTGGCTAGTATCCGCTGCGTCTGGATTTTGCACGGTAACTTCACCTGCATCAATAAGCTTCTGGACTGCTCCTTTCAGATGCCAACACTTTTCTATGTTGTGCCCCGGGGCATCAGATCAATATGTGCAGCTTTGAGAATAATCAAATTTCTTTGGAAGGGGGTTCATAATTTTTATCTGAATGGGCTTCAACATGTCTAATTGCCTCCGCCTTTGGAACAGACTGACAAATGATTCTCCAATAGGAGTGAAAGACTTTTCTCTTTGCTGTTGTCTGTACTCCGGCCTTAGTTCGAACCTCTTTCGGGTAGGTTGTTCATATGTTTGTAGAGGTGGGTAAGACATTTGTTGAGGCGGTGCAAGCCATTGTGGGTCTCGTGGGTGTGGAGCATATGGTGGTTCATTGTGGATAGAGTACTGGGAAGGTGAGATATGACGTTGGGGATTTTGTGGAGGAAAGTAGCATTGGGAAGGATTATCTGGAGTACGAGGATATTCATGGGGTCGGTATTGAGGCTGAAATCATTGAGCAGGAATGCCCAATAGATCATTTCATTGGCGGGGCTTAGCAACATCTTTTCTATCAATCGGAGGACTGACCCGAGCAACTTGTTCCTTCTATCTAAGCCAAAACTCCCTAAAATTTTCCTTGGGTTTTTTTTTGTTGAGATAGGGAGGAGCGGTCTGGGATAATGTCTACATTGTAATGATAGTGCCGAACAAAATCTTGAGTCATGTCACCCCATGCATGCCACTTACTGACATCTTGACGAGTATACCACTCCAAGGCTTCCCCACTCAAACTCTCACTGAAATACACCATCAACAATTCACCTTTCCTGCAAACACTTCTCATTTCACTATAATAACCCCTAAGATGGGCTACTGGATCTCCACACCCATCATACAAGTTAAACTTTGGAATTTTAAACCCCGCAGGCAGATGAATATCCGGAAACATACACAAGTCATTGTAAGACATGTTATTTCCCATCCCTTGCATGTTCTTTAAGGATTGTTTTATACCTTTCGGCTTTCTGGATATCTCATATCGCTCTTCTTTACTTATGAACTTTTCATTGCCAACATGAGGCTCATTCTGAGAGCTAGGATTATATGAGTCTGGGACCTGGCAGGCAAACTCTAAGGAGTAGTACTGGGTATTAAGAGGTTTGAACTGGTGTTCACTGTTGGATCTATGAAAGAAAGGTTGTTGGGAAGTTGTGATAGTGGGGATAATGGATGTGACAGGAGGGCTATTTTTGGGAACTGTAGTTGGAGGACGAACGATGGAGCTACTAGGGAGGTTAGGAAAACTATGATAAGCGGGAAAATCTAGAGAATATGGTGGATCATTTGACACTATGACCGGAGCTTGGTGTAAGGGTAGCATCTAGGAAGCTAGGTGGTGGCGAGGGTAGTGCCTTCCCAGTCATCCAAGCCTGATACATGTCCGCCATGTGTTGTCTCAACATCCTTACCTCTTCAACCAATCCAATGTCTTGTTCAACCAATTGCTTTTGGGCACCAGTATCAACCAACTCAATTCCATTGTCGTCTGCCATTGCCTTTTGACTTTATGTTGTAGGGAAGAGTTACTAGTTTCAGAACAACAAACCAACCACCTTTCTGCTCGATGAAGATAACAGAGAGGAACAAAATGAAGTCATCATGTTAGCGTTAGGGCATTTAACATAAGATAATCTCACATTATGTGCAATGCACCTAATCACAATTATCGGTTCTAAAATGACTTCGAGGGTGCGAAGTCAACTTGGCATCATCCCAATTTTACTTCTTTTGCCCTTGTCTTCTTCATTTCCTCTCGTGCACTCCTTGATTTTCTCATTTTCTTTCCTCGCTTTTTTCTTTCTGATTATCGCTCTTTTCTTTCCTCTCATTTCTCGCATCGCATAACTTCATCTTTTTTTCGCTTTCTTTTTTTTTTCTCTTTTTTTTAATTTAAAAAATGATTCGATCGAACCCTATATAGGTGGCCTACGTATCATGTGAAGACATGACTCAGATCTTGCGTTGTTCGGGAAGATCAGGAATAAGGGAAATAAACTAACTCTTTTTTTTTGGATTTTGGTTTCGAAAAAAGACTCATAAAGAAGAAAGAAAACATTTTTGCATTGCGATTTGTTTTTTTTTTTTTGAGAATTTTGAAAAGAAAGACTTCTAAAGAAGAAAGAAAATACTAGTTTTTCTTGAATTGCGACTCTTTTTTTTTTTTTTTTTGGGAAATCCGAAAGAAAAACCTCTAAAGAAGAAAGAAAATATTTTTGGATTTTTGGACTTTTATGTTAAAATATGAAAGAACGACTTCTAAAGAAAATAGAAAATATTTTTTGAATACTGAATTTTCTTTTCAATTTTCAAAGAAGAATGAAAATATTTTTAGATTTTGAGAAGAAATTAAAAGAAAATATTTTTGTATTTTTTTAAAATAAAATTGGGGCCTAAAAGAAAGACTTCCTAAAGAACGTAAAGGAAAATATTTTTGATTTTTTTTTATTTTTTAGAACTGTGGTCTCAAAAACTGGGGCCGGAACCGATGAAGTTTGCCTACGTATATTACATCCGGTGAGAATCAGACCCGCGTAGTTCTATCAGTTTTTATGGAACGGGGGAAACATGAATTTTTAAAATATTGGCTTATTTTCTTTCTTCTTTATTTCAAAATTTCAGCAGAGTTTCGGAATTTTTCAAATACCTACCTCTCACTCTTAATTTTTTTTTTTCAATTTTTTAAAATTTTTTTTTCTTTCCTTATTCTAGAAGCCGGTCAACACGCATGTCAAAATAAATAAATGCACAAGTAGCAAGTAAAATGCATCTGGATGGTCTTTTAAATTGGTACACCTGTCCTAGACGGACCCAACCCCTATGTTGAGTCCCGAAAGTCAAATGCACGTGATGCAGACAAACGTAACTACTAGGGATCCAACATGAGGTTATGTCATTCTAGGTTTGAACCCTGGTGTGTATTGTTCTACACTTGGCTTACCCGAGCGGACAACTCGAGCCGAAGGGGACATCATACTGGGAATACATAAGCTTCACCGGCTTTGCAACTTGTCCGAACCTCGTTCTAAAATTAGGATATGACACTAACAGAAAAGAAGTCACGCCTGCATGCACTTCCCAGAAGATTTAGAAGACTCAGAGAGAAGAAGGGTTTCACAACAGTTTTATATACATTCAAACAATATCAAAGCGGTAAAAAGTGGCATTTAGCACATTAGGCTCAAACATGTAAAAAATCAGATAAATAAACAGAATCCAAGTATAAAAATTATTCTAAGCTCGAATTTTGAACCTTGAACCAGAGATTCTGGGTTCGATCCCCACCAGAGTCGCCAGAGCTGTCACACCTCCTTTTTCCCGAGAGGATAGGGAGTTTTTCCAATTTAAGTGACATTACCAAAATGGGATTATTTAATTAATCAGAGTCGCCACTTGGGATAATTTATGGTGTACCAAGTCACCAGTTTATTTTAAAATTCCAAATCGAGGAAAACCGACTCTTATTTATGGTCTGCGAACACCAAAGACCGGGTAAGGAATTCTGTTAACCCGGGAGAAGGTGTGAGGCACTCCCGAGTTTCGTGGTTTTAGCACGGTCGCTTAAATATTAAGAATTTCTTAATTACCTAATTTATTACATATTACCTATTGTGCATTTTTACCTTTTAAAATCGCTTTTAGTATTTATGGAATTTGTTTGAATGTAACGAACCGGCCAGTCGTTCGGAGAGTTATAGCTGTGTTTCCCTCATGTATGCTTCTTTATGAATATTCAACTATATGGTATGGTAGCGTGTTGGTTGGTTTGGGCCCGGAGTGGTTTTGGAGTGAATTGATACACTTAGTCTCTTATTAGGAAGCTTAAGTTGGAAAAGTCAACCGAAAGCTTACTTATGTGTGAAAGATCTTGGATTTGGAATTTTATGATTCAGATAGCTCCCTTAGGTGATTTTGGACTTAGGAGCATGTCCGGAATGTAATTTGGAATTCCGTGGTAGAATTAGGCTTGAATTGGCGAAAGTTGAAAATTTGGCGATTTTGGTCGGCAGTGGAAAATTAGGTATCGGGGTCGGAATGGAATTCCAGAAAATGGAGTAGGTTCGTAGTGTCATTTGTGACGTGTGAGAAAAATTTGAGGTTATTCGGACGTGGTTTGGTAGGTTTCGATGTCGTTGGCAAATTTTTTGAAGTTTAGAAGTTCTTAGGCTTGGATCCGAGGTTGTTTGGTGTTTTGGTGTTGTTTTGGGTGTTCCGAAGGTTCGACTAAGTTTCTGTTATTGATATACGACTTGTTGGTATTATTGGTTGAGGTCCCAAGGGCCTCGGGTGTGTTTCGGGTGATTAACAGATTGGATTTTAGAAGTTTGAAATGTTGTTTTCTCGAGTATTGAAGTTCTGGTGTTTTTCCGCACCTGCGGATGGGGAGCCGTGGGTGAAATGGTCGCAGATGCGCTGAGTGGGTCAATGATTCGGAATCGGGCGACTGGAGCCAGAGTGCAGGTGTGCAAGTGACGGCCGCACCTGCGAGCCCGCAGGTGTGAGGCATGACCGCAGGTACGGAAGTTGGGCGAGTAAGTGGAATCCGCAGGTGCGACCTTCGGACCGCAGATGCGGTTGCACAAGTGCGGGTATGGGGCCGCAGGTGCGAAATGCCGGGGCAGAAAGTATAAAAGCCATACTTCACGAATTTTAGCCCATTCTTCACCATTTTAGCCGGATTTTGAGCTTTGAGCAGTGATTTTTAAGGGGGAATCAAGAGACATCAGTGAGGTAAGTTGCTTAGGCCCTATTACTTGTGTTTATGATGATTTTCCACTACTTCATCATGAAATTAGTAGGAAACTGGGGTGAAGTTGAAGGGGTTAGGGCTTGAGTTTTGGAGAGTTTGAGGTGAGGATTTGAGGGACCATACGGAGTCGAATTTCGATGAATTTGATATGGATAGACTTGGGAGTGAAGGAGCTTTCCAGTTTTTCAATTTTTGTCGGGTTTCGACACGTGGGCCTGGGGGGCGGGTTTTAGCCAATTTCGGGGTTTTGGCCTATTTTTGTAGTTTTTCTTGTGGAATTCGTTTCTTTAGCTTATGTTGATAGTATTGTTCTGGTTGTGATTAGATTCAGAGCTTTTGGAGACCGAGTCGAGGGGCGAGGGCATCCCAGAGTAGGATTCTACGTTGTAGAGGTAAGTAACAGTTTTAACTCTGGCTTTGAGGGTATAAACCCGGAGAATTGATATCATGTGATTGTTTGGAGGTGATACCCATGCTAGGTGATTGGTGTGTGGGTGTACGCCGTGAGGGATTGAGACTTGGTCCGTCCTGTGAGGCCTAATAGCCATTATCTATGTTTATGTGCTTACATGTCTGTGTAACTTGACTGCCTTAATGTTAGAGATCATGCTTAGGCTTTATTCATGCTCACATTAGTTGCACTCAATCATAGAAATTATTGTACATGCTTACCTCAGTCTCTATGATCTTGCTGATACATTGTAATACTTGATTTGGACTGCGTTCCTTTATTTGTTGAAAACTGTGAGGCTAGAGAGATACATGACTGAGTAAGGTCGAAAGCCTGCTGTGAGATGTTGTACTATGGCATGTGCGGATCCATATTGTACTATAGCACGTAAGTTGTCCGTGCGGATCCAGATATGATATGATAGCACGTGAGTTGCCCGCGCAGCACGTGAGGGGTTCGTGCAGATTAGCGCTTGAGCTGTAATAGCCGCTCCTGAGCCTGAACACCCGCAGGTACTTATTGAGCGTGTGCGTTGAGAGCTGAGGGATTTAGTGAAATTGCTATGAGGTTTCATTTATTTTTGTTGTTGATGCATTTACCTGCTAATTTCCTTGTAGTATTTGCTGATTCATGAAATTTACCTTTTACTCTTTTTTACCCTTAACTGGGAGAAGTATTAATTGAATTGTTCTACCTAGCTCGTCACTACTGCTCAGTTCCTTAGTTATTTTTGTTATTTGCTGAGTCAGTTGTACTGATACTACACCTTGCACTTTATGTGCAGATCCAGGTGAGTTTGAGCGTGACGATTGTTGAGTCCATGCCGGCTTATCTTCGGAGACTGCAAGGTAGCTGCCAGCGTCCGCAGGACCTTGTTACTCCTTCTATCTTCTATTTCTCCTTTTGGGTTGTATTGACAGTTAGAGATTTGATGTATTAGCTTATGGATTTAGACGCTCATGACTTAGTGACACCCCGATGTTTGGGGCTCGTTTTTTGCATTTTTATTTTTATTTTTCAAATTCGAAATTATGTTTGACTTTTATGGAAACTTCTAATATGGAATATTTTTACGTAGCTCTCATAATTCAATTAGTAGTATTTTGGGTAATAGGCTTGCCTTGTATCACGATAGGCGCCATCACGACATGGTTTAGATTTGGGTCGTGACAAGTTGGTATCACAACCTAGGTTACATTGGTCTCACGAGTCATGAGCGGGTTAATAAAGTCTTGCGGATCGGTATGGAGACGTCTGTACTTATCTTTGAGAGGCTGCAGAACCTTTAGGAAGAATTTCACATTCTTGGATTCTTGTCGTGCGTTCTGTTTATTCTGGTAATTAAACATCTGTTATTTCATTCTCTCACAGATGGTGAGGACTCGTGCTACCGGTTAGGAGGGACAGCCACCAGCACCACCAGCTCGGCCCTCGAGAAGCCGAGGCCACGGTAGATGCCGTGGTAAAGGTAGAAACAGCTCCAACGGAGCAGCTGAGGCAGCACCTACAGATCCCCAGTTGTCCCCGCTCAGGACTAGGTCCCGTGGTAGATGTTCCAGTGGGACCAGCTCAGGAACCACATGTACCTATCGTGATTCCTGGCCTTCAGGAGGCCCTGACCCAGATTCTATCGGTGTGTACGGGCGTTGCTCAGGAGACCTCAGTCACTACAACCACAACCACTTCTCAGGCCGGGGGAGGCACCCAGACTCCTGCCGCCCGCACGCCAGAGCAAGTTGTTCAGGGGCTTCATACACCAGGGGCACCACCAACCCAGCCGGATGTAGCTGCTCAGGAGCATGTGGTTCCTGCTATGCCGGAGGATGATCATCGTAAGTTAGAGAGGTTTGGGAGACTCCAACCTTCACCCTTCACTGGCACAAAGAGAGAGGATGCCCAGGATTTCTTGGACAGGTGCCAGAGGATACTCTGCACAACAGGTATTTTAGAGACTTGTGGGGTGTCATTCACTATATTTCAGTTTTCTGGGGCTGCACTCCGATGGTGGGAGACTTACGAGAGGCGTAGGCCTGTTGGCGCAACACCCCTCACTTGGTAGCTGTTCTTCGTGTTATTTTTAGAGATGTTCGCACGTCAGCCCCGCATAGAGGAGCTGCGCAGACTGTTTGATCAACTTTGCCAGGGTGATATGTCGGTGATGTAGTATGAGATGCGGTTTTTGGAATTGGCCTAACATGCTATCTGGTTGGTTCCCACGGACAGGGACAGGATCATGAGGTTCATAGATGGTCTCACCTTTCAGCTACGGCTTCTTATGACCCGAGAGAAGGTGTCTGGTGCTACCTTTGGTGAGGTTGTAGATATAGCTCAACAGATTGAGATGGTTCGTGATCAGAAGAGGGTTGAGAGGGAGGCTAACAGGCCTCGTGGACCAGGTGGATTCAGTGGTGCTCCTTATGGGGGTCAGTTTCAGCACGGCAGATGCCGTCTATTTAGACATGCTCAGCCGGCTTGCCCATTTCACTGTGGTGCATCATCTGGCCATGGTTCTCACAATCATCAGCAGGGTCAGTCATCATTCAGTGCACTGCCAGCGCAAGGTTCTCATCATTCCTCGTCCGCTCAGGTATACCTGGGTAGTTCTTTTGGGCATCAGAAGCAACAATTTCGTCAGAGTAGGGGTTTTTTCGAGTGTGGGGATTTTGGTCACATCATGAGAGATTGCCCTAGTCTATTGGGTGGGACTCCATAGTGGAGTACTCGACCGATAACACCAACACCTGTTCCTCCTCCACCTGCCAAGCCAGCTAGGGGTGGGCCTCAACCAGCGAGGGGCGGAACCTAGTCAGTTAGGGGTCGCTCGAGAGGGGGAGGCAGATCAGGGGGTTGTCAGGCCTGTTTCTATGCCTTCCTAGCCATACCAGACGCTATTGCTTTAGATGATGTGATTACAGGTATTGTCTGCGTCTGTCACAGAGATGCCTCTGTATTATTGACCCTGGTTCTACATATGCATATGTTTCATCACACTGTGCTCATTTTCTGGATATTCCCTATGAGTCATTAGTTTCACCTGTTTATGTATCTACTCTTGTGGGCGATACTATTTTTATGGACTGTGCGTATCGATCATGTGTGGTGTCTATTGGGGGTCTGGAGACCGAGTGTTTTTGTTGTTGCTCAGCATTGTTGATTTTGATGTGATATTGGGCATGGATTGGTTATCTCTATGTTGTTCTAGACTGTCATACCAAAATCGTAACCTTAGCGATGCCGGGATTTTTGAGGGTAGAATGGAGTGGTTCTATAGACTACGTACAGAGTAGGGTTATTTCATATTTGAAGGCTCAACGTATGGTTGGGAAGAGTTTTCTTTCTTACTTGGATTTTGTGAGAGATGTTAGTGCAGAGACTCCTGCCTTTGATTCTGTTCCGGTGGTATGTGATTTTTCGGATGTGTTTCCTACAGACCTATCGGGCATGCCGTTTGACAGGGATAATGACTCTTGTATTGATTTGGTGCAGGGCACTTAGCCCATTTCTATCTCTCCATATTTTATGGAACCAACGGAGTTGAAGGAATTGAAAGAACAACTTCAGGAACTCCTAGACAAGGGGTTTATTCGGCCTAGCGTGTCACCTTGGGGTGCACCAGTTCTATTTGTGAAGAAGAAGGATGGTTCCATGAGAATGTGTATTGACTACAGGCAGTTGAACAAGGTCACAGTCAAGAATAAGTATCCTTTGCCTCGTATTGATGATTTATTTGACCAGGTTCAGGAGCGAAGGTGTTCTCTAAGATTGATTTGAGGTCCAGGTATCACCAGCTGAAGATTCGGGATTCGGATATACTTAAGACAGCTTTCAGGACCCGTTATGGCCATTATGAGTTCTTGGCGATGTAATTTGGGTTGGCCAATGCCCCAACAACGTTCATGCATTTGATGAACAGTGTATTCCAGCCATATTTGGACTCCTTCATTATCGTGTTCATTGATGACATCCTGGTATACTCCCGTAGCCAAGAGGAGCATGCTCAGCATTTGAGGATTGTATTACAGAGATTGTGGGAAGAGAAGCTTTATGAAAATTTCTCCAAGTGTGAGTTTTGGCTTGGCTCGGTAGCATTCTTGGGGCACGTGGTGTCCGGTGAGGGTATTCAGGTGGATCTGAAGAAGATAGAGGTGGTGTAGAGTTGGCCTAGACCATCCTCAACTACAGAGATGAGGAGCTTCCTTGGTTTGGCGGGTTATTACCGTCGCTTTGTGGAGGGATTTTTATCTATTGCTTCGCTCTTGACAAAATTGACCCAAAAGGGTGCTCCATTCAGGTGGTCGGACGAGTGTGAGGAGAGCTTTCAGAAGCTCAACATTGCTTTGACCACAACTCCAGTGTTAGTTCTGACATCAGCTTCATGTTCTTATACCGTTTATTGTGATGCCTCGAGGATAGGCATTGGCTGTGTTTTGATGCAGGAGAGTAGGGTGATTGCCTACGCCTCGAGCCAGTTGAATACACATGAGAATAATTATCCGGTGCATGATCTTGAGTTGGCATCCATTATTCACGCCTTAAAGATTTGGCATCATTATTTGTATGGGGTTCATTGTGAGATTTATACTGATCACCGGAGTCTACATCATCTGTTTAAGCAGAAGGATCTTAAATTGCGTCGGTGGATATGGTTGGAGCTTCTCAATGACTATGATATCACTATTTTATACCATCCGAGGAAGGCCAATGTGGTGGCCGATGCGTTGAGTCGTCGGGCAGAGAGTTTGGGGAGTTTAGCGTATCTTCCAACAACAGAGAGGCCATTGACATTGTATGTTCAGGCCTTAGTGGGCCAGCTTGTGAGATTGGATATTTCGGATCCTAGTCGGGTGTTGTCTTGTGTGGTCTCTAGGTCTTCTCTTTACGACCGTATCAGGGAGCATCAATATGATGACCCACACCTGCTCATTCTTCAGGACAGGGTTTGGCGAGGTGATGCTAGGGATGTGACTATTGGTGATGATGGTGTGATAAGGATGCAGGGCCGGATATGTGTGCCTATGTAGATGGGCTTCGGGAGTTGATTCTTGAGGAGGCCCACAACTCACGGTATTCCATCCATCCAGGTGCCGCGAAGATGTACCAGGATTTGAGACATCACTATTGGTGGAGACCGATGAAAAAGGATATTGTTGGGTTTGTGGCTCGGTGTCTCAATTGTCCGCAGGTTAAGTATGAGCATCATAGATCGGGTGTCTTGCTTCAGAGGTTAGATATTTCGGAGTGGAAGTGGGAGCGGATCACCATGGAATTTGTAGTTGGGCTCCCGCGGACTTCGAGGAAGTTCGATGCTATTTGGGTTACTGTGGATTGGTGGGCCAAGTCTGCATACTTCATTCCTGTTGGTACTACTTACTCTTTAGAGCTGTTAGCTGAGATTTATATCCGAGAGGTGGTTCTCTTGCATGGTGTCTTGGTTTCCATCATTTCAAATAGAGGTACTCAGTTTACATCTCAGCTTTGGAAGGCTGTGCAGCGAGGGTTGGGTACTCAAGTCGAGTTGAGCATAACTTTTCACCCTCAAATGGACAGGCAGTCCGAGCGCACTATTCAGATATTGGAGGACATGTTGCGTGCATGTGTTATTGACTTTGGGGGCTCATGGGACCAGTTTCTACCACTCGCAGAGTTTGCATATAACAACTGCTATCAGTCGAGTATCCAGATGGCTCCGTACGAGGCTTTATGTGGGAGGAGGTGTAGATCTCCAGTTGGTTGGTTTGAGCCGGGTGAGGCTAGACTCTTGGGTACAGATTTGGTGCAGGATCCTTTAGATAAGGTACAATTGATTCATGAGCAACTTTGCACGGCACAGTCTAGGCAGAAAAGCTATGCGGACAGGAAGGTTCATGATGTATCGTACATGGTTGGGGAGAAGGTATTGCTGAAGGTTTCACCTATGAAAGGTGTTATGAGATTTAGGAAGAGGGGCAAGTTGATTCCCCGGTTCATTAGGCTTTTCGAGGTGCTTCAGAGGATAGGGGAGGTGGCTTATAAGCTCGCTTTTCCACCAAGTCTGTCGAGTGTGCATCCGGTATTTCATGTTTCCATGATTCGAAAGCATGTTGGCCATCCGTCCCATGTTTTGGACTTCAACACGGTTCAGTTGGAGGGTGATATGACTTATGATGTGAAGCCGGTGGCTATCTTAGATCAGCAGATTCGAAAGTTGAGGTCAAAGGACATAACTTCGGTGAAGGTGCAGTGGAGAGGCCAGCCCATGGAGGAGGTCACCTGGGAGACCGAGCGGGAGATGCGGAGTAGATATCAACACTTATTTGAGACTCCAGATATGTTTCTAGACTCGTTCGAGGATGTAATGACCCGACCGGTTGTTCCGAGAGTTATATCCCCGTTTCCCCCATTTCTGCTTCTTTATGAATTCTTCAACTATATTGTATGGTAGCGGGTTGGTTGGTTCGGGCCCGGAGTGGTTTTGGAGTGAAATGAGACATTTAGTCTCTTATTAGGAAGCTTAAGTTGGAAAAGTCAACCGAAAGTTGACTTATGTGTGAATGATATTGGATTTGGATTTTAATGATTCAGATAGCTCTGTTAGGTGATTTTGGACTTAGGGGGGCATCCAGAATGTAATTTGGAAGTCCATGGTAGAATTAGGCTTGAATTGGCGAAAGTTGGAAATTTGGCGATTTTGGTCGGCAGTGGAAAATTAGGTATCGGGGTCGGAATGGAATTCCAGAAATTGGAGTAGGTTCGTAGTGTCATTTGTGACGTGTGAGCAACATTTGAGGTTATTAGGATGTGGTTTGGTAGGTTTTGGTGTCGTTGGCAAATTTTTTAAAGTTTAGAAGTTCTTAGGCTTAAATCCGAGGTTGATTTGGTGTTTTGGTGTTGTTTTGGGTGTTCTGAAGGTTCGACTAAGTTCATGTTATTGATATATGACTTGTTGGTATTATTGGTTGAGGTCCCAAGGGCCTCGGGTGTGTTTCGGGTGATTAACGGATTGGATTTTATAAGTTTGAAATGTTGTTTTCTGGAGTATTGAAGTTCTGGTGTTTTTCCTCACCTGCGGATGGGGAGCCACAAGTGCGACTGCCGCAGATGCGGTGAATGGGTCGCAGATGCGGATTGGGGAGACTGGAGCGAGAGTGCAGGTGCACAAGTGAGGGCCGCACCTGCGAGCCCACAGGTGCGAGGCATGGCCGCAGGTGCAGAAGTAAGGCGAGTAATTGGAATCCACAGGTGCGACCTTTTGATCGCAGATGCGGTCGCGCAGGTGAGAATATGGGTCCGCAGGTGCGAGATGCCTGGGCATAAAGTATAAAAGTCATACTTCGTGAATTTTATCCCATTCTTCACCATTTTAGCCGGATTTTGAGCTTTGGGTAGTGATTTTCAAGGGGGAATCAAGAGACATCTGTGAGGTAAGTTGCTTAGGCCCTATTACTTGTGTTTATGATGATTTTCCACTGCTTAACCATGAAATTAGTAGGAAGTTGTGATGAAGTTGAAGGGGTTAGGCTCGAGTTAGGGAGAGTTTGAGGTGAGGATTTTAGGGACCAAACAGAGTCAGATTTCGATGAATTTGATATGGTTAGACTCGGGAGTGAACGAACTTTCCAGTTTTGCAATTTTGTCGGGTTTTGAGAGCTGGGCTCGGGGGCGGGTTTTAGCCAATTTCGGGTTGTTGGCCTATTTTTGTAGTTTTTCTTGTGGAATTAGTTTCTTTAGATTATATTGATAGTATTGTTCTGGTTGTGATTAGATTCAGAGCTTTTGGAGACCGAGTCGAGGGGCGAGGTCATCCCGAAGCAGTATTCTACGCTGTTAAGGTAAGTAACAATTTTAACTCTGGCTTTGAGGGTATAAACTCGGAGAATTGATATCATGTGACTGTTTGGAGGTGATATCCACATTAGGTGACATGCGTGTGGGTGTAAGCCGCGAGGGATTGAGACTTGGTCCGTCCCGTGAGACTGTGAGGCCTAATAGCCATTATCTGTGTTTCTGTGTTTTTGTGTTTACACGTCTGTTAAACTTGACTGCCTTCAAGTTAGAGATCATGCTTAGGATTTGTTCATGCTCACATTAATTGTACTTAGTCATAGAAATTCTTGTACATGTTTACCTCAGTCTCTATTATCTTGTTGATACACTGTAATACTTGATTTGGACTGCTTTACTTTATTTGTTTAAAATTATGAGGCTAGAGAGGTACAGGACTGAGTGAGGCCGAGGGACTGTTGTGAGATGTTTTACTATGGCAAGTGAGTTGTCCGCGCAGATCCATATTTTACGATAGGACGTGAGTTGTCCGTGGAGATCTAGATATGATATGATAGCACGTGAGTTTTTCATGCAGCACGTGAGTGGTCCGTGCAAATTAGTGCTTGGGTTGTAGGAGCCCCTCCGGAGTCTAAACACCCACAGTGAGCGCATGTACCTATTGAGCATGTGCATTGAGGGCTGACGGATTTAGTGACATTGCTGTGAGGTTTCATTTATTTTTGATGTTTCTGCATTTACCTGCTAATTTCCTTGTAGTATTTGCTGATTCATGAAATTTACCTTTTACTCCTGTTTATCCTTAACTGCGAGAAGTATTAATTGAATTATTATGCGTAGCTCGTCACTACTACTCAGTTCCTTAGTTATTTCTGTTAGTTGCTGAGTCAGTTGTACTCATACTACACCCTGCACTTTATGTGCAGATCCAGGTGAGTTTGAGCGCGACGATTGTTGAGTCCAGTCCTGCTTATCTTCGGAGACTGCAAGGTAGCTGCCAGCGTCCGCAAGAGCTTGTTACTCCTTCTATCTTCTATTTCTCTTTTTGAGTTGTATTGACAGTTAGACAGTTGATGTATTAGCTTATGGATTTACTTCGAAATTATGTTTGACTTTTATGGGAACTTCTAATATGGAATGTTTTTACTTGGCTCTCATAATTCAATTGGTAGTATTTTGGGAAATATGCTTGCCTTGTATCACGATAGGCACCATCATGACATGGTTTAGATTTGGGTCGTGACATTGAACAAGTCGCCATGTCGCGCACTCATTTTTTTTACATATTTCAAACCGGGCCACGTGAAACGCACCCGCGATTTACAAGATGTTGATTTTATTATTATTTGAAGTTATGGTCGTTTCACATGAAATTCACACCCGAATTTCGATTTACGTATCGTGACCAAGCCACGGTAACCGTACCCATTGTCACGATGATTTATTTAATTAACGCACCTAAAGCAAGCTACGATGTTACTACGTTTGTTCATTATTTTTCCTAAACTTTGAGATTATTGTAAGGCCACTAGTTATGGAAGATTATGGGAGCTATTTCAACAATATATATTATTTAAAATAAGCCAACTTACCTACTTCAAACCAAAACTTAATAACCCAAATAGACATTAAAGGATAAGAACAAACTAAGACCCAGACACATTAATGAAAACAAAAAATATCAAGATCAACTGGCCACCATAGTTTCATTCATCTCACATTAACATAATTAAACGGGTAAATCCATGAAGCACCGCTAAAGCTAGCCAAAGTACAAATATTTAAAAGTAGAAGAGAATGGACCTTTATATTGATGAACAAAGCTGCAAATTTGCAACTCAATCGGAACAACAAAGCAACAATCGTTGGACTGAAACGTCGAAATTGTGATCTAGAACCTCGAATCGACACCGAAAAACTCAAAACCCAAACTTGAAGCTACTACTACGTTTTGCTATTTGTCCTCAGATAATTTCCATTTTTAAAATCAGAAAACAAAATAAAAGGACCCTCGTTTTTCCAAATTCTGCCCAAAAATTTCCCTAACTTTTCTCCTTTTTCTTCTCTTTGTTACTCTTATTTGCAGTTGAAGAATAGAGTTTATGAGTTGCTTGTTTCCAAAAGAGATTTTGGCCTTAGCCGGAATTTGGCTTCAATTTTTGGGCCTTTTTAATTCGTTGAATCTGAGTCGTGGTCTATCACATATGTACAATATGTACCTTGGTGATCTATGTGATTCTAACACACATTCAGGTCCAAG